>DWKA01000158.1:0-21170 GCA_018249155.1 Panoquina ocola ocola
GGGGGGGGGTCAGAGGTGACTCCACAATTGATACGCTGCGTTTAGCGTGATTGCCCGGAGCCCGCAGCGAGCGGGGACAATGTGGAAGTGATCTAAAGTCCGCTCGCACGGTGCCAAGTTGTAATCACTGTCGGAACTACCCGCTTGCTGAAAACTTGTTGTCACATACTATTTCTCAAGTAGTTGCTAGTGATTCACTGGTTACTAGAAAATTTCATTAAACCTGTGGAAAAAAATCGTTCCTTTTAAAAATACCATATCTGTTCCAAACACATTGCTCTGTGAATGTTTTTCATCGTACATTTTTTCGACATTTATGTTAAAATAATTTTCTGCTGAAAAATGTGCTCTCATTTTATAATTTCCAACTGGAGGCAACGTATAGAGGCACGTTAATGTACTTAACAAAATATGACGCGGGTCCCGCGAGCCGCGCGGTGGGCCCGGCCGGTCCTCCGCACTCGTTACATGGGTTGTAGTGACGTCGCATCAGATTACTCGTCATACCTATACCGTGTTGCTGGTGACTGGCCGCCCAGAATACGCATCTTAACCCTACACCAGTGTTCTAGGAAGTGACAAAAGCTGGTGCTCTATCGTAAGGCTTCTTATGAGGATTACTTTATCAATGAATAACATTGTAACCGATCCTAGTATCTCTCAGTAATGTGCCCCGGCTGCCAGTCACTCTGTTGGCAGACAGGTGAGCAGCTCAGGCTGTGCAGGACGGTCAGATTCTTGTTGCCTCTTTGTTTTTCTTTACCTTCGGTGATGGTGATGTTTTACCAGGACGTGTTTCGTTCTGTCCGTGAATTAAAGTTTTACGATGTAACGTTCAAATCTTTAAAATTCTGCTGATAAATATCACCGAGAGCGCCGCGTCCGGCTCTCGATTGTTTGTTAAATAAATAATGCGCGTTCAGTTTACAGCGGCCGTGCTCGTTACAGTCGCGTGTGGATCGTTTTAAATCCGTTTCCAGCGATGCTCCCGGCCGGCCGCAGTCAGAGCGAGCCAGCGCGACGTTTGTTTGCGCCGCGCCGCGCAAATAACACTCGTCACGAAAGAACTTCTGTATTGTTTACCGAGACCGAGCAGAGGCCCGAATGTGTTGCTACGTAAGTACCTACCGACTACTGCGAGTTACGTGCGGCGCGACCGCTGTCCCGGGATATACGAGTAGTCCCGTGAGAGTTGTAGCAGTGAGTAATTTGTACCAATATTACATTTACTGATACTGAAACGAATTAATGTAAGCGTTGTGTATAGGTTTAAAGTCCGTTGCATTTACTAATTATTTAGTTCCCGTAATCTACAAGACTTTCATGTACTAAGATTAAAATTAAGTATTAAGTACCTATACCTAAGTAACATAATTAACATTGGCACGCTCCCTGCCCAAAAGCCTTCGACCAGCCAAAGATTATCCCCGCCGCGAAGAGTTAAACACCGCAATCATCGCATTAACCATTAAGTAAGCAAATAATTGATGTGAGTGCGGCCGACCCCGCGCCAACAACATAATAGCGCAATTACAGCAGAACCAGTCCATCAGGCGCATTCAAGTCAAACTGAGGCGCAACATGTTGCACAGTGTACCTACTGCAAATGTTAAAATAAAATTATGTTGGCCAATATTTATAGCCAATAAATAAACATTCTAGTATCGAAAAAAACCGCTCGATGCTCTCCGAGTCCAGTTCTATCATAGGTTCAAGACGCCAACGGGCTGCCGTTGTAATTACACATTTTGCACTTTTTCATTATATAAATTATGGCACACACTTGTCTTGCAACATAAAAGGCGGCACATTCCTCCTTAGTGATGAAAATCAGGTTATATCGTAAAGTATTGACTCGGAACGAGCCAGATCGTGATCAACAATGAATAGCGATGTACACGTTTAGTGATAATGGAGCACTGCGCCGGCTCAACAAATACCTAAATATTTTGATGAAGATCAAAAGCTTGGCATCGACTTCAAACATTTCAGCCGCTTCGCTTATAATATTTTAGTTCAATTAATAAATAACGAGTTCTGTTCTGTTTGATTTAGTTACTTTTCACTTTTTAGTTTTTTGGTAATTTTGTAGATTTTCTTTTAGAGGTTGCGCAAGTGTTTTGTAAAAGATGTTTCCCATAAATTATAGGATCAGTAAATTACTTGTTACGTCTTTACGTGAAAAGCTATAAAAACATCCCGATTCATAAATGCAATCAAATACCAAAACTTGATACTACAAAGAGTTTTGTATCTAGAAACCACGATGGCAGCATTAATACACGTAGATACATACACTCAGACAATAGGATGGCCAGTGAAGCGAGGGGACACCGCCGCGGCGTAGCGAGCCGAACGCTGCTTTGTCAGTAATTGATCCACACAACAACGCCACACGGCCCGCTACCCGGTCGCTCTCGGATACAAACACCGAATTCCACATCAGAGTGACGACAATGCATGCGAGTGGATACAAAGTACCTAGTTGCGTGCGGACAGCCGGACAGCCGCAGCGCTACAGAACAAGGCTGACTGGGCACGAGTCCTCACAACACGTTGCACTGCTGCTCTCACACTCAGATATTGCGACATAATCTTACATCAACAACTACAGAATCTAAAGATCTCTCGACTGTCTCATGTCGTGAATAAGCTATCTATATAGCCATTTAAATTGTTTCATATAGATTAAAGTTATTTATCGAATATCTAAGAATTCGGCTTAACGTATTCCAGGCCACTTGGCCGGAAATCCGGTTACATTCGGCTTTTATTTGACATTGCAAGTGGTGCCTCAGGATCGTTACTAAATCAGACTTCAGAGCCTCCCACCGGGGCCTCGTCAGAATGGCGGCCGCCTGTTTCAAAAAATTCTCCGTCGAAATAACTGGTAATATTATGCGGCGGTACAAACACGGACGGCAGACCTGATCACCTTTTAACTGCGCTAGCGAGTGCGCTCAGATACCGAGAATATTGTATCTAATCTGGTGCAAAATTATAGTTATGTTTGACCGTAAAAATGTAAAAATGGCTTCTTAAAGTTTACGGCGCGGCGTATCGCCGGCGTGGTTACGACGCACTAGCGCGCGCGGCTTATCTCACGATATTGGTTTATATACAGTCGCCGAGATATGGCCGCGGGCGAAATATGGAAAAAAGGTAACAAACGAGCTGACAGTGCCACCGTCCCCTGCCGCCCATAAACACCTGTAACGAGCCTCGGTTAGGACATTGGTAGTAATTGTCCCACACGAAGTTTGTCACAGATACGTTGCTACCCCTGAGGACAGGTGGTCACTTCTCATATAAGTGTACCGGAATCTCAAAACTCCCTTCAGACCGAAACACAACTGCTAAACATATAGGCAATTATTTATCAGACATAGGTGGGGCGGTGGTCCTGCCCCGGGCGAACCTTACATGGCGCTAGCTACAAAACCTACAAGACTTATGCAAGCTTTCTAAATTAAGTAAGTATTGTATGCTGATGAATAAAACTATCATAAATAAAACTATCATAATAATATTTTGCCGCAGTAGCGTCAAAATAGATTGAATTTGGGATACGTTCCTCGAAACCGATCGATGAAACTATATTTTCAGATAGTGTGCACAGACAATCTTGAATTGTGATCTTCAATACTGTGATTGAAATCATAAAATGTCAGAATATTTGAAAATATATTTTTTACTTGAGCAGCTGTTTGTCGACGTCTGCCGCTGACGTCTGACAATGAAATGTCTGCCACCCCACAACTTTCAACGATTGTTCTTTTTAATATATTATAGTAAAAAGTAGTTTTTTTGTATATTAATCTCCTGATATCTACCAGTCTCTTATCTCCCGTAGAATAAATCTTTAATTCAACAAGGGCATGCATATTTATCACGCCGACAAAGTGGTAAAACAAAATCTTAAAAACATTCCCTTTTGAGTACCTTCTTGACACGAAATTTTTTGTCTGCTTCACGATATTTTAGATTAGTCATTTAAAATATTGCGCGTCTATGTATAGAGACCCTTTTTCGATTTAAGGTTAAAAGGTTGGTTATCGCAACCAGGCGGCGAGTGGCCGCGCAATAGTCGATAAACTTATATAACTTAAAACAAAACTGTTCCTCGAAAACTATTATACATCGATGTGTTTCGCACAACAACTTATAAATTGTGCAGTCGGCGCGGGGAACACGGGTGAAGGTTATGTGTTTGTGATTTATTTCATCTCCCGTAACACATATTTTGGTTTTAATTAGTGCTATGAATCGCAACGGCCAGAATTTCCCCGATACCTATCGACATGACTAATTAACGTTGATGTCTGCCGGCTGCCGGACAAATTCCGCTGCAATTACTGCGCTACAGTTTATACACTAATAAATAATCTTCCATGAGTCTGTCGTTTCTGCGAAGTGAATTAATTTAAATGAGTCCGACATTCGTTTGGTTGTTAAATAGCAAAGGAGGGTAGAAGTCTAAATTAGATTTTGCAATTCCTAAGATGATAAAATATTACGACTAACGCTTAAGGCACGGGCCAAATTGAATTAGTCCATTTGATCTGTTCATTAAATGTTTGCCGCTTCCGTTCGACACGAGTGGTATCAATGGTAAATATTTGAGTATCGAGTATGAGTAGAAGTATCTTCTGGTATTTGAATATTGTTATTGGGTATGAAGTTTACGACAGCATTTATTAGTATCCCGTTGAATACTTTACGATATAACTCGCGGGCGCGATGAGCTGCCGAGGGGCCAGCGCCGAGCGGCTCATCGTAATCGTATCACGGCTTATGTGTTTATCGATTCGTTTAAACCGTGGAGTGCGGTGGTGCGGCGCGCGGCGGTGCGGCGGCGGTCGCGCCGCTGGTTAACGTCGCTTTGTTTATAATGTCATCGGGTCCGGGTAATGGTCTGTGTAGTGAGTTATATTTAAAGGCCACCCAGTAACACGAAACTCGTATGCCCGCATGAGTGGCCGAGCGCAGCCCCGAGATGGATTTATTCCACCTCTCTTCATTAAAATATCGCCTCGCCTCGCCTAGTCGGTAGTGGCTCTGTGACCTGCCTGCGATGCGAGGGGTTTCGGGTTCGGATCGAGTCCAGGTCACCGACCGGGTAGACGTTTATGTGACAGATAAATGACGAGGGTCGATCACAACCTTATCAACTTACCTAGAGTAAACACTGATCAACCCCAGGAGGCGGCGTAGCAAGCGGCAGTGAACACAAAGACGCTGATTTTCAAAGACCATTTATTTTGTCACATGTTTTCTTTCACATTGTGACTGTAGAATATTCCCATGTTTCTATGTGTATTTATACATTTCAATCATAATAAAATCAATTTGGGATAGGCTTCACAAAATATATCCATCTTTTTTCTTAATAAAATTATATTCAGTTAATACTTTTGAAGATGAAAGTTGTTAAGAAGTAAATGTTTCGCTGAACTTTTAACACGGCCAACACAACACTTTCTCACGTTTGTTTCCACCGAACGCAATATTACGTTATTCTCATTCGACATTGAAAGAAATATTACAGCTACCGGCGCTGCGGAGTTAGGCGAGTTTATTTCAAAGCCTCGAACGGTTTATGTAAATGTTTTATATTATTCTGTTTGAAGATGATGAAAGTGGTGTAGAAGAATAAAAAAACATATGTTGTCTATGAAGTAAATCATTGTTATGTTTTTGCGGTCCATCCCGCTTCGCAGCCCGCATCCTGCCTACAGAAGGTTCATGGTCTAACTACTCTCCAATGACTTGTGATTTTCATTGACGAGTTTGAAAACCAACGAGTTCACGAAGAAATTGTCAGAGTGTGCGAGCACGCCGCGAGCCGGAGCGCCCGCATCCGACACCAATCAGCGGACACTCCGGACCGCCGCGACGCAATCCGTCGTCGCAGTTCATCGTTGACCCCTGACCCGACCTCATATTATTCTCTAAAACTTCAAGTCAAAATTGTTAATTAGCGGCAGCCCGCAGGTGCCAAAGAAAATCATTTACGTATAATCCCCGATGCCGGAGCTGAATCTCATTTTAAATTACTTTGACTTCAAAGCGAAAATAT
Source organism: Panoquina ocola ocola (assembly GCA_018249155.1). Classification (NCBI taxonomy): domain Eukaryota; kingdom Metazoa; phylum Arthropoda; class Insecta; order Lepidoptera; family Hesperiidae; genus Panoquina; species Panoquina ocola. Next base: position 6,080 of record DWKA01000158.1, read on the forward strand.
TATAAGCTACATATAGTAAGTAAAGTAATGTGGATCCCAATATTACTTAAATAACAAATTATTTCAGTAATAGCGATGAACGGCAGCTATTAATTTTATGCAAATTAGTTAGTTGTGTGCAAACTGGCCGGAGTGCCGCATGCCGTGTCAGTGGACGAAGTTGTTTAAAGCAGTAGCATAATAATATTATAAACATAGTACGGAGAGCGGGCGGGTGTCGGCACAGTGAACGGGTTTTTGCTGACTCAATTTCCGTACGAGCGCCGGTCGTCTCTACCCTATGAGAATAGGTACAAATTTTTGGCCTTGTCAATTTTGTCCTTTGTACGTGAGGATGACAATAGCTTTATAGTTTCATCTGGTACGTGCTACACGGGGCGACCCGCTTCTATCAGACGAGTAATTCAAAACCGATAAAAAGTTCCTGTTTATCTCTCCCCGGAGATGCGTGCAGCGGTGTGGGATCCCAGCAACCATTTATTCCCCTCTTATAAATGATAGCAATTTATAACGAGACGGCTCGCTGCAGAAAGATTAGCTGTGTTTATATTATGTCCTTATATTTTTAGCACGAATACAAAGAAAAATTTACGAGTGGCTCGCCGGTGTGGTTCCGGCACTCGGCGATTCCGAGAAATTGACCGCGTGGAAAAATAAACACACTTATAGTTACACTAACGCGAGTGCTCTTAGGGCCTTTGTGAAGATTTACCGGACGGTAGACCGCAGCGCACTACAAACTTCCTCGAACTTTACGCCGAACGATCCACCACTCGAAAGTTTCAAGTCAGTCTCGCAGATTACTGCTAAACACTGCAGCCCATAAACTCCCGCCATCAACAGGTGGGGCCCCCCGCCCGCGCCCCGCGGCCTCTGTGGAGCTCATTAAATGCGGTAATCGAGAGAAAAGCGCTTCTCTTTGAATTAGTTCGACCTCGACTGGCTCCCGTCTCCGCGGTTTGCTTACGAGCCGTCCGTCCTTACCCCGCCGCTATAAACTTTCTTTAAACTTAATGGTATCTATGGAAATTATAGACTAACAACGGTATTCTGTTCTTATTAAGACTTTTAATTAATGGATTATAATAATTTGTAATTTATTTTTTTGTTTGTTTAATTTGTAATTTTATTATGTTTACTTAGAATAGTACTCTGGATCAGTCATTCCGATTTGACGGACTTAAGTTTTTATAAACTTACTTCAAAGGCGAGTTTTAGGTTAATTTAGAGGTTCCGTTACAGAAAATAATACGTTTTTCGAAGTTGTACGGCAAGCCGCAAGCGGCTGACCCCGTAGGTCAATTAAGGCTTGAATGATACAGAAACGACAGGGTGAATGCGCGGCACAGACACGATTATAATGATATAGATGAGGCGACGAAACGATACGACGCGTTATACTTTGTCCAGTCGCGCCTGCTAGCGGTCAGGCACAAGAGACAAAGTGGCGTGCCTGCACCGCGCCGCGCCGCCGTCTTCACCTTACCCCGTTTTTGTATAATTTACGCCTAATAACGCCCCCGCGACACTGCCGTGCCCCGGTAGCATTTCCCGAATGGCCGCCCCCGGCCGCCTCGCTTTAGGCTTACGTTCCGGCGCCCTTTCCTTAAAGCTTCCGCCCGTTTAGGTTTACTTAACACCAAATTATAATGTCTACTTTAAAAACCATTATTATTATTTTTATAAATTCATTCCTTTTGCTTACATTTTGCTTTATCGTTTTAGGTACCAAATTTACGTAATATTAGGTATGTTTAAAACGAGGTTTTCCTTTACATATTAATTACAGACGTTTCGTTTAGCTTATTAAGCTTAACTTTGTAATTAGGTTGTAACTAAAATTTAGGCAACGTGACCGTTTTCTCATACCTAAAATCAATAAGACCACTGATAACCACAATACCACAAACACGGCTAAACTGCTTTGGCTCAGTTTGAAGGTAGAGCTGAGGGGAACATTGAATAAAAATTTCATGGAACTATCCAATTGCGCGAAAATGAATATGATCAAATATTCAGCATTCGATCCGCCGGTTATTTTAACGTGGATGGCTTAATTCATTTATTGACGGTGATTTAAATAACTAGCTGATGTCGCTATAATCAGGCATGAAAATGTTAAATATGGTTTTCACAATGTAGGTCAAGTACCTACGTACCTACCTCTTGATACGATTTACTTATGAAAAATAATATAATGTCTACAATGTTTGCGGGACAACATCGCTCGCGGCGCTAAAAATGAAGAGAGAGAAATTGGTTTGTTTCTTCAATAATAACTGTAAGAACAAATACGTACCTATTAGGTGAAAAGGGAAAAAAATAATCAGGGAAACTTCACAGTTGAAAAACCCAACCGTATGTACCGTTTTTTGATTTTGGACATTTTACCAATAGATTCGAATGTCTCCAAAGAAAATATAATCATCTCAGACCGATTATTTTTTCAATCAATCAACAATGAAATTAAATCGTAGTCGGTATGTTCAATGTCACGGAAGACACCAATCAAATACAATAGCATTAAAATTGTTTAAAATGTAATCATCCACCGCACGCAATTTGGCCGGTGGCCGGAGATACGGCGCGATTGTACCCCCCTAGAACCGCCACTGGCCATATAGTTTTTTCAATAGTTTTTTCAGAAAGAATCACTAAACAACAACAATAATATTTAGATGAGCACTACTGTCTGATCAGGCGCTGTCTAAATAGGTACCATGTGATATGTGATAGGACCACTCCTTGACTTGACCACCACCTAAAGGTACCGCCAACCTGTTTCACAGAAAACTGAGCGGTCGCGTATGAATGAAGCACCTTAGAAGTGGCATCCAATTTACTACGAAAATATTACTACCATTTGTTTGCTCTACGAACAGACAATATCGTGGAAAATTACCGCCGTGTGGAACGACAATGAATCACATGAGCATCTCACAAGTAGTGTTCTCGACGGACAATGAATCGGCAGACGCTCAGCTGAGTCTCGGAAGGGACATAAGTTTTCTCTGCGGAATGAAGTTCATTCTGAAGTGTTCCCCGCGCCGGCTGCCGCAGCCGCGGGGCTCTTGACACACTCATCACTGAATAACGTAAACATACATTTCAAAGATACAAGAAAGGGCACAGTCTAAATATATTTGATGTTACTTTTCATATTTTCATTTGTTACCATGGACATAGCGCGGTGGGCGGGTGATACGAGTTTTGATATTCAGATCAAATAATACTAATAATTCATCTGTTGTTTCAGGACTGAAGCGAGCGGACAAGGCGGCGGGCGAGTGAGTATCAACCGATCCCTGTTTAATTAGTTCACTATCACTGCCCCACATTTAAATTAAATCTGACTTCCCCAGCCGGTGGCCGCACAGCGGGAACAATGTAGTAAGAATATGGTTTTAAACAACCGCCGTACGATTATTTTAATATCAAAGTAACAAAGAAAACAACAGCTTTTGTTTTTGCCGGTTACGAGAGCGCTAAATAAAGTGAAAAGTATTCGAAGCGGATAAACTTTTTTAACCTGGTATTATAAAAGCATCTGCTAACGTTTCTTCGAACGATCAAAGTTCCATGTCGTTACGTTTAATAGTTTTTGGTATAAACATAAACATTTGAGCTCAGTGTGGGTGCCGGCGCTGCGATATGGATATTGCATTGCTGAGCTCGCGGACCTCGCCACGTAGCACGTGTAGCACTCGCACTGGTGTCAACTGTGGAGTCAACTTTCATGTGCTACATAAGTGCAGTTGGAGACATAGTGACAACTATGTACATGTAACATTGGGATGTGATTGCACTAATTAAATCTGTTGTTAAAGTTATAGATAAAAGTTCTACAAAGTGTACACGTGTAACGGGACACGGTAACCAGGGTTCGTCCATAGCCCCGCGTCCGAAGCGCACGTAGCCACTAAATATCCAAGCTGCAAGTTACCGTCGGCGAGACGGCGAATCACTCGCAAGATCTTTTCGAGTTTTCCCCGAGGTCAAACAAAATTCTGTCGCCAATCTTACCCCTAAAGTTTAGTCAAACACCGATGTTTTCTAAGTCGAGGGTTGAATAAAATTATTCATCGTTTCAAACTGTAGCGAAGTAAATATTGAACAAATTTTGTTCATAACACAAATCGTCTCGTATTGGCAGAAAGGGACCTTCTTTCAATGTGACTATTAAATTACATTATTTTATGTGTAGACGTCTAACAAAAACCTAGCTTTGTTTTGTATCTTCATTTTGTTTTTTTTTCTGTCACTATGCACACGGTGCATCGGGTAGTGGGACAAGAGGCGCTGGGCGCAGCACTAAAGCCACCACGGCAGCGGTGCGCTCAGTCAGAAAGCTGGGGTTAGTGATTGGTTCTGGAACGCTGCAATAAAATCGCTTTAATGGATTTTAGAAGGAAAAGCGCGGTACTTGTTTGCGGCTTGATGAATGAGCACCGCACACGCTATTGCACTCAACGCAGCGTGCCGACGTGCACCGGAGCCGCTCACACGCCTACGAAAGGAAATGGTGGAACATATTTTACACCAACCTAGTGCAGTATAAAATAATTTATTGAATATCACACCGCATGTGGGTTGATTTTCGCGGCCCGCTCGAGGCTAGATCCGGTAAGCCGTTCTATTTTCTTTACCTACGGATATAAACACTCAAAAATTCCAAGAGTTATTCTAACGCCGCCTGACATTAATTCTTGAGCCAGTTCATTATTTATGTAACAGGCTACAGGCGGCAGGCACTGCTGTAATTGTGAATGATCAAAAGAACACGTTTCCCGTTGTAATTTACTGCGCCGTAAATGATAATTTACGTTCGCGTACGGCAACATGGTACAACATGTGTAAGGATACTTAAGTTTTGATCTACATAATTACTCTCTGCCCGTGACTTGCTCGCGGCTATATAACTACTTGAACTCGGAAGTAACTAGTCCACAATATACTGCGGTGCACAGTAAAGTAACGTTCCATCGTCCACTTCGGTCGGCGCCGAGACACCGCCGCAAGTGATTGGTGTTCGGTTTTACGATGACAGGCAATAACTGAAGGAATCGCGATAAACCATTCATTAGTGTCGCGAGGTGGCGCGAGGTGGCGCGAGGTGGCGCGAGGTGGCGCGAGGTGGCGCGGCAGGCTATTACCGCGGGCTGATGGAACGGCCACCTGTTGGGTGGTGGCCGCCACCGTCCGCCGGGGACGAGGGAGCGACGGTCGCGTAGTTTACCTATTAACGTTTACAATTGAACATGTTGTTGTGCTGGACAACTTTGTCTATGGGACCAATATTTTGCATGTAACCTATACAGTAAAAAAGTAAATGGCTACGTATAAAATAAATTGCTCATCAATATAGTCTATTGTGCCCGCGTGAACCAAATTGATATCATATCAATCAAAACATTTTGATTGAGCAATTGTGTCGAAGCAGATTATTTTATTCTGCATGCAGCTTGTTCATTTTTGTCACATTTATTGCGACGTGGTAGAGACCTACTCCAACTTAAAATGCTACAATAATGTTCCACAGGCCTTAAAGACATCTGGTGAAGCGAGGCGCCGGCAGCGACCCCGGGCCAGATTACCGCCGCCACAGCTTACCGCGGATTAGCGGGGGGGGGGGGCACTTAGCCGATTGTGGAACATTATTTTTGCGAACAGCCTTCGGCACTAAATTAAATGGCAATCAGTTGTTTATGTTGAACTCATTTAAATTGTATTTATCATTAGTGACCCATATCTACATAAGTTTCAAATCTTGGTTTGTCTCCTTCAAAGCTGATATATCGACAACATCGACTGGTTGTAATTAACCGTAGCTAACATGCCGCTACCGCTATGATGGGCCACGGCGCCTGCTGTCATCTACAAGATTAAGGTGTCATTAGCGTCTTCGTCGTTCAACGAAATCATCGCGAGTGGCAGAAAATGTTTAGCTGCAGGTCACTTCACAGCGGTAGACTTCATAAGTTTCCCCAGCATAGTTTTTGAAGACCCATGAAACTTATTACTTGACGTCCGACCTAGTACTGTCCATTATAACAATGAAAACTAATGTCGCTTAGTTTCACACACAAAAACGGTTGCGTGTAAACTGTAATGTCTAGTACACAGGGGGTACTAGGGGTGTGTGAAGTCAGGAAATAATACGGAAATACGTGTCACCTGTCGCGCCCCGCCGCGGCATGTCCGCGACCTACACGGTGATCAACTAGTGGCCACCGAGCTGGGCGAACCCCTAGTCCAGTCGTTATTACTATTACACACGTATTTATTAATTCGAGCATAAACAATACCCGTATTTGAAATGTTGCCATAATCATCCCGATAGCTGTGATGTAGGAAAACATATTGAACGGATTTATTGAATGCAACGCATGGTTATCGTGTGTAATCATTATCAACCACACACCGATGCCCTCCTGCTTTTCAATGAAAATGTCTAATTACAGCAGCGAGGCACACTGCGGTGTCAGTATGGAACATTTCGTACAAACGGAACACAAATGTATGAAACCATTTTGAAAGGCAAAATATTTGATGTAGGTATATAATATTACGACTGAAAATTACTTACATTCCGATTATTAAGCGGCGGGATTTATAATAAGCTCCTATAATGTAAAACAATTAATTTATTCTATTAATTTGGGGGCGTCCGGAATGACTACTAAATTATAGAGGCTGGCTGGGTTGCGGTTGTTACTGAATTCAGGTATAATGAAATGATAAATACAAATAAATTAAGGTAGAGATAAAGTGAATACCCCAGCGGGAATTGGATTTGTTGCAGACTCAATTCACTGCGGCTAATTTATAGGCGATGAGTGTACAGCCAGTGTGTGTGCACCGCGGTGGGTGGTGGGAACCAACATAAAAAGGTTGGATATAATATTTTTAGTTTTAGTAAAAAAAGAATAATTTAAGAAGTTGTCAAGAGAAAAATGTACAACTAATTTTATTTGTTCCTGAATTAATTAAAATACGTAATTTATCTCCTTATTTATTTAATTATTTCAACCACCTACGACCACAAGCAGCAACATACAGTCCGCTCGCTACAGTGGGTCAAGTTTAAGATGTTTAAGCAGGAGCTCTGACTGCATGCTTGGGAGCTAATGGCCTCAACCTTCACATCTATCGCATTTTATTTGGCTTATTTATTTTAATGACTATAGGTACGTCTCTTTTCGGTTTAAATATACAAATATTGAAGCCAGTAACATGTTAGCGGTTATTTCGGATTTGAAATGATTTATGAAGCACTTCAACAGGCGGCCCTTTCAGCTAACCGTATTGCGGGAGTTGTAAAAAGTTATGTGACTCGCGCAGCGCCGGCGACTCGAGCCGTGGAGTGGCGGCTTTTCTTCAATTTTACCAAACATATAAACTGGAGTAAGTCTAGAATTCTAACCGGTGAATAGGAACTGGCCTGCTTTTTAATGCAGTTGATAAAAGCGTGATTTTAACATTTTAAATTCAAATTCAAATGCTGGCCACATCGGTCCCGCGCTGCGCCCCGGCGGCCGGCGTCCGTGACTCCGAATGACTTTATAAATAACAAAAAGGAATGCGGGGATTATGTTTCAATTGTGTGGAGTGGGCACATAAAGAGCGGAGGCGGCGCGGGGTCTCTTTACGAGTGTATTGTATAGGGCATTGTATCAACACATCCCTTTGTGGCGCGTATTGAGGGATCGTAAATACTTTTCCAATATTTTCGATTACGGCTCGGCTTCGGCCACGGAGTTACTTAACTCCGAGCAGACCTATTCCAAAAGTTAGGAAGTTTAGTATATTTATTGTTGAGCACATTTTTCCATTACAGAATAGATTTTGTTTAGTGTTGTTACAGTTATTAACACTGATGTGACGGCGCCGATGATGCGTTCATGTAGAAACATTCTCCATTCGAGACGCCTGCGGCAGATGCCGATATAAAGTCGACACTTTATAGCAAAAACTAAAACAAACCGTCGGACGAAATGAGCTATCTCGATCGTTACCGGCGATAGGGTGCAGTTACTCGGCCAGTTAACCGAAGGCCTTCGTAACATTAATCGTGACCTGAAATTGAACCGGCACTCGGGGGAAAATGGATGGCCGCCTGTTTCTTTTATGACGTCAATTTTGGACGCCGTTAATTACTGCCGGCGCCTCACCGCGCTATCACACCGTTGCTCGACCTGTGTCATTCCTGTAATATTACATTTTTTCTTCTACTAGGAAAGGCATGTGTGCGTACTTGTAGATATGTATGCAAGTAATATATATTTCAATAAATAAAATCAACCAAATTAGTTCCATCTCTCAAAATGTCAAGCCTCCTTAATTAAAACTGTTACAGTTAGGTATACCAATAATTTCGCGGGCTATTTTTATCACTTTATCGCTGCTTTATTGTATGCCGAATAATGTTCGATGGTAATAATTTGTTGATTCTGCAGTACAAAACAATATTGGCATCGCCCGCGCGTGTGATCATTTCGGTAATTTGTTGGTCGGTCGCGGGCGGTCGCAAGTATTATGTACAGTATTATGTTCGTGAATGTCCCATATTTTCCAGTTGTTGCAAAAGTAGTGTAATTTTTGAGTGTTACATAATTTTAACAACAAAGTTACGTGTAGGATACTGCAGAGACCCATTATGCTTCCACGTTGACATAAATTCTCGTGAGGTCTTATTAAACTTGCCGGCGTGCGAGTCATTTATAGTCGTACCTACATGTATTTTGTGAAAAACAAAGAAAAGCATTGATTACGAAGCTTCAAACGGAAGTTTCTTCTTTAACTTGTTTTGTTTAATGTCATTTTGGCGTCACTTGTTGCCGCCGCCTGTCACCGCCTGCCGTCCGTCAGCGGAGCCCCGGCCCGCGCCCCGGCCGCCCGACAACTGCTGAGAACACCCGCCACACACACGTCACGTAACCATCGCTCCATCACTCAAACGTCTCTGAAGCTCAAAGCAATCGATGACTAAAACTTGTTTTACTTTTTCATTCTAATACCGGTGTATTAAATGTAGGAGTTTATATTTTCATCCAATTTTGTGCAGTCACCACTGACCTGGACACTTTGCTTACGTGGCTGTCTCTCATTCAGTACATTTTTGTTTGCCTTATACTCATAGAAGTTAAGTAATGTTTCGTGTTCTCACAAAGGACCTCGGCTCTCTATCATTACATTAACCAGAGAGCTCAATAAGCTTCACTAGTAGTAGCTTCACTAGCGCCCAGCGAAACTAAACTCCAGCCGCGGCTACAATGTATCGATGCCGCGGGCGGAATTGTTATCTCCACATACATATTTTAGCACCAGCCGCACCGAGTCGTGACACAGCGCAGCGCTCGCCTGCACAATACATTTGTACTTTGTTTTACAGCGGCGTAAATACAAGATTACTGGATAATAGTACTATTAGATCCATCTTAAAAATTGTCATACGATACGTGACGTCACCTGACAATAACCTATATAAGAGATACGAATCTGTACCGCGGTCATTTGCTCTTTGGCTCTCGAAGCGATAGGTTCTCGTCCGGTGTGCGTCATACGTATAGCATTATTACAATTGTACACGATAACCGTGTGGTAAATTAACGGCTAATTGTTTGTAAAACCGTTTAGTGTTAAAATTTGTTATAAATCGTTTGAAATTTGGTATTTTTGTCAAATAAAATTATTTTTGTTGTAAAATTATTCTTTTTTTTTAAATATTTTTGGCTTCGGGCGCTAAATTCAGAAGTGGGATTGGCTTTTCAGCCCACTTACTCGGTTTCTAAATTGTTTTGGTAAATCAGTGGAACAAGCAAACAGCCGTTAATTTAAATTTTTGAAACAGACCGATTTATTATCCGATAAATTTAAGTTTAAATACGTTAGTGTGATTTCTTTCGTTGATTTTTCGATTTTGATTTAAAACCGGAGTTTGGTTATTGAACATAATTTTTCTGATATACTTTGAGGTTTGTTTTTGTGTGTATTAGACTTATACGGATCAGTCTGTAATGCCTAATCGGTCAAGATCGCGTAGTAGGTCGGAAGGCACACCGCCGTTGCGAACTGATGTATCGCGTAAACAAAAACGCCGTTTTAGTCGTATTAGGGATTCACATGGGTCTAGTGACAGTAGTAGTGAGCGATCTCCGGTGCGTAATCGCAACCGTTACTCAAGATCACGTTATGATCGGTCACGACGTCGCGGTCGTGCCCATAAGCGTTCCTCTCGACATCGTCGTCGCGAAAGTTCTTCAAGTTCGGACCGAGATCATACTCGTGAATGTGTTCGTAAGTCTAGGTCGGTCGACCGCCGTCGCTCACGTAGTAAAGATAGCTCGATGAAACAAACATTGAACGCAATTATGTCCCGGCTTAACGATATCGAACAAAGGGCGGCGGACACGTTCTCTGCACCGTCTCGATGCGACAACACGCCTCAAAGTAGTCATGAGCCGTACATGGATGCAACACAAGCGCTCGCGGATACCCTCCTTGCTGTCAATAGAGCAAACCGCGCTTATTTTGTGTCAAATTTCGATCCGTCAATACACGACTTTGAGGTGTGGTGTAGTGAGGTAGAACGGGCGAAATTATCCAATGGCTGGAGTGATTTGGAATGTTTATCGCGTGTTGCAGTTTGCCTTAAAGGTGAAGCTAGGACGTGGCTTAACGAATGGACGACATATGATCGGTCGTGGTCGAATTTTATTAAAGAATTTAAATCCCTTTGCCCGCGTAGAATTGATTACGCTAATATTCTTTTTGAAGTCATGAACACGTGCTCTGACAAATTTCCGTCGTACGCCGAATACGCTCGCCGATCATTGTTGCGCCTTCGTATAGTCAAAGGGCTTAGCGAGGAGCTCATGGTCCAGATAATCATTCGCGGGATAACCGATGCACAAATTAAAGCAGTAGCTTCAAACTCTAGTTTAACGGTCGATAACTTGGTGTCGTTTTTGGCTAATTATACTAAACCTAAATTCATCGTCAAGCCTGATAATCGTAGACCAGTAGTCGTGTCGGGTAAGAACAGAACACAGACTTATAGACCAGACATTAAATGCTACTCCTGTGGCAAAACGGGTCATATCAAAGTTGATTGTCGAGCACCGCCACCACAGCGTATGGACCCTACCAAGATTAGCACTAAAATTACGTGTACGTTTTGTAAGAAGGATGGTCATAGAGAAGATGCATGTTTTGCCAAGTCTAGATCTCTTACGCAAGCCCCAAGCCAGAAAAATATTAACTTATGTAAAGAAGTGTCAAATAACTCGAGGGGTAACGACATTTGCACCGCAGTCATACAGGGTGTTCCGGTGGACGTGTTAATAGATAGCGGAGCAATTAACGTTTCATTAATATCCTCTGACGTCGTTAAACATCTTTCGTGCCAGCGTAAGCCTACGTATTGTATTTTAAAAGGGCTAGGTAACAATGGGGTAGTGGCGCGTGAGTACGTCAATTTGACAATTGAATTTCCTAACATAGCCTTAGAGGTAGATTTTATGGTTGTACCTGCATCTTCCATGAACGCACCAATTATTATCGGCACCGACGTACTGAATAGAGACGGTGTAGTGTTTATCCGGACCAAAAATAAGCAGTATTTGACCCGGGAATTACATGTGAACGCTGTACGAAAGGTAGGTGAGCCCTCTGGTGTCAGTACACCCGTTCAGGGTGCCGAACTAGAATCTTTGATGACTGTTATCTCTACTTTTCGCCCCTTTTTGATAACTGGTACGGCTTCTACGACAGTTAAGACGGGGAGTATGAATATCAGGTTGTCTAGTCCAATACCGGTGGCATATCATCCATATCGACTTTCTCATTTAGAAAAGTTGAAGGTTCGCGATATTATCAGGGATTTATTGGATAAGAACATAATTAGGGAGTCGGAATCGGAGTACGCCAGTCCCATAATCCTGGTTAAGAAGAGGGACGGCTCGGACAGGATGTGTGTGGACTTCAGGGCGCTCAATAGAATTACCATCAAAGACAGATACCCGCTGCCGCTCATTGAGGACCACATAGACCGTCTGGGTAAGTCCAAATTCTTTTCCAGTCTGGACATGGCGTCTGGATTCTATCAAATCCCGATTGATGAGGACTCTGTGCACTTGACGGGATTTGTAACGCCTGAAGGGCATTATGAGTTCCTCAAGATGCCATTTGGGTTGTGCAATTCTCCGGCAGTGTATCAGCGCATCATCAATAAAACCCTTAAGAAGTTTATTGACGCCGGGACCGTTCTCGTCTATATAGATGACGTACTTTTGCTTAGTATGACTATAGAGGAAGGCATTAAGCTACTGAGTAATGTTTTACAAACACTTACAGACGCGGGGTTCTCAGTGAACCTACAAAAATGTTCGTTTTTGACCACTAATATTGAATATTTAGGTCGACAGATATGCCACGGTCAGGTCAGACCGAGCCCTGGAAAGATCGAGGCCTTGGTTAACACGCCTGCACCAAGCAATGTTAAACAAGTCCGGCAGTTTCTGGGCTTGGCTGGCTATTTCCGGCGGTACATCAAAGATTACGCTACGAAAACTGCAAGTATTTCTAAACTTTTAAAGAAAGGTGTTAAATTTGAGTGGGGACTTCAGCAGGAGCAGACAAGGCAATACATCATTGATTGTCTAACTAATGAACCCATACTTGCAATTTTCGATCCGCAATTAATCACCGAGTTGCACACAGATGCGAGCAGCGTAGGATATGGCGCGGTGTTAATGCAAAAACATCATGACGGTAATAAACGTGTTGTGGGCTACTTCAGTAAGGTGACATTAGACGCGGAATCCAGATATCATTCGTACGAACTGGAAACGCTCGCGGTCGTCAGGGCATTACAGCACTTCAGACATTACTTAATCGGCATTAACTTTACTTTGTTTACTGACTGTAATGCTCTGAGGGCCACTGAGCGCAAAAAAGATCTACTTCCTCGTGTTGCACGCTGGTGGATCTACTTACAAGACTTTAACTTTAAAATTGAATACCGAAAAGGAGTAATGATGTCACATGCCGATTATTTAAGTCGGAATCCACCAGCGGCGCAAGTCAACAACATCGAAAAGCCTTTAAACTGGGCACAAATGGCACAGGCCGCCGACACCGATACCCAAGCGCTATTGCAAAGGTTATCGGATGGTCAATTAGACCCCACACGCTATGTTTGTCAAAACAACATTCTCTTTTATCGGTATTCACCTGTAGGAGAAGAATCTCGACTCTTATGTTATATCCCTAAAGGTTATCGCCTAAGTTTATTGCGTATTTTTCATGATGAGCACCAACACATAGGTGCAGACAAAACTCTCGATCTTATTTTGAAACATTTCTGGTTTCCTGGTCTCAAACAATTTGTAAGGAAATATACTTCACACTGTCTAATTTGTATTTCAAAGAAACGAGTCCCCAGAGCTCCAAACCAGCCCATCACCTCGTGGGAAAAACCCGATGTCCCGTTTTGCACTGTACATGTCGACGTTCTTGGTCCATTACCTGAATCCAAGGGTTACAAATTTGTTTTGGTTTTAGTAGACTCTTTTACTAAATTCTGTTTACTTTATCCTATTTACCGACAAGATGCTGACGAACTCAATCGCACATTTAATAACGCAATTTCTTTGTTTGGCGTACCGAAATTGCTAGTTTGTGATCGGGGAAGAATGTTCGAGTCTTCTAGCTTCATCACCATGACGAGAGAGTTGGGTTGCGACGTTCACTACATAACGCCCGAAATGCACCATGCAAATGGTCAGGTCGAGCGGTATGTACGAACAGTTCTGAACCTGATTCGCGTTGAGACCTACTACAAGAGTCGCACTTGGGCTGATTCACTTTGTAAGATACAACTCGTATTGAATATGACGAAGCAAAAAACCACACAGTTATCGGCATTAAATTTGTTAGTTGGCATTGAAGCGACCACTCCTGTTATCCGTGCGCTGGTCCGTGACGTGGCAATCCAAGAACACCGCTCTAATCGTGAAGGATGGAGAGAAATTTGCAGAACCCGAGCCACAACTCTGTTAAGGAGAAATCAGGAAAAGCAAGATGCGCATGTCAACCAGCAGCGACACCCCCCAAGAGTATTCCAGGTTGACGACTTAGTGTTCGTCATAAAGTACTCACAGTCGACTGGGAAGCTCGACTCGGGTATGAGAGGCCCGTATCGAGTTACGAAGGTGCTTGCGAGCGACCGATATGAATTAAAGTTGCTAAGCGGAGCTCGTGGCAAAACCACACAAGCAGCAGCACAATACATGGTGCCCTGGAAGGGAGAGTGGTGTCCCGAGAGTTGCGCAGCATTCTTTGACAGTGAGATTTCATTTTTTTTAACGATGTTTTTTTTTTGTTTGTGCAGAATTTGAAGTTGCTGATTTGAACTGAGACAAGTCGGCAAGCGTTGGACGTGGTCCGGCAGGCATTGGACACTGTCTGGTGGCACAGTGGTCCTTCAGACACGATTTGAGACAGGGGCTCTATCGTGGTCTGGGTTGGCTTCGGCCTTCGGATGCATCGTAAAGACAGGGGCTTTACCATGCATGCGAAAGACACGTCGTGTGGCGTGCAAAGTGACGGTTGAAAATCGCGAGTCAACCGTCATATGTACTTAGCTGTTTATGACTGAGATTATGTATGACAAAGATGACGTATGAAATGCAAAAATGTAAGAGTTACTTAGGAAATTAGTTGGTGATGTCAGATTTGTATGAAGGAGGCCTTGAATGTGTGAAGGAAGAATTATAGCCAGATTGGGTAATGCTTCCTGATATTAATTTTATTTGTGAACTCGCCAGGTACTGATTCTGACACCGAGGCAGACGACGTAGACGCTGGGCCATCATCGGCGCGTTCTGCAAACTTGGCAAGTGACAATGCGGAAGCTGGCCCATCGTCAGCTGCCGCTGCGAATATGCTAATAGAAGACTCCAGCGTAGAGAACGAAACGGTGCCCCGGGACGGTGCACGGTCAGGAGAGGCCGTATTAGATCCATCTTAAAAATTGTCATACGATACGTGACGTCACCTGACAATAACCTATATAAGAGATACGAATCTG
>DWKA01000159.1:0-21110 GCA_018249155.1 Panoquina ocola ocola
TTTTTGGGCATTATACTATGTATAATTTGGTTTGTAAATAATTAAAATTTATTTAAGTTGTTTTCAAAATTGCGTTTTGTTTAACTTTAAGTCATTACGAATATTGATATCTTCTGGGTAAGTATTAAACTATTTATGAAGAATTTGTTAGGATTAACGACATTTAAAGCATATTGGATTAAACGCTGGCCTTGTTCAGCAAATGAGTTGATAATAAAACGATAATAAACAGGCGCCTTTGTAACAAACTATAACAGATCAGTAATTGCTTCCACGATGCCTCCTCGCGTTATTACGCCTTTTACGACGCCGTATGGGGTGAATAAAACATTTTTACGAGCGGCCATGGCTGTTATAATACGTATGTGTGCACCTAGGTACCTACATACGATAGGTAATAAAAAATAAAATTGTTTAACTGTAGGCCGGGTGAAGATACTAAACAACAAAAGAAAGTTGTTTTAAATATATTCCAAATACTCGTAGTTATTGGCTTGTTTTTACAGGTAGGTGTATGATCTTGGATTGAGATTAAATTGTCTAGTTAGATCTGTATTTAAGAGTGGAGTTACCTTAGTTCTTTAAGAACACCAGAGACATCTTCGACTATTTGCACTTACCATTTTTATATAAAGAAAATAAATCCTTGTCTATACGTATGTATATAGCAGATTCTATCTTTTAAACAAAGCTGAGTGATACAGGTCTCGGAAACCTCCAAAAATGTCTTGTCCGACACGCAGAAGATTGTACCACTAACAGGCAAATTTGAAATTTAAAGACTCAAGAAGTCGAGATCAATTACAAAATAAAAACTATAGCGCGATAGAAATAAGTATCGTACTCGTAGATAATAGCAAAGTTGTACCAATGGCTCGTAGAACTCATTAATGTTCAAATCAGGCAAAACTAAAGCGGGTAAGAAATAGAGACCCACACATTTATATTCCCATACGGAACTTATTATGCCATGATTGTTATGGACAAAAACAATTAGACTAGATCTTAAGACTTGAGTAAACTTTTGACACATTGTACCGATTGGGAATCAAATCTGGAACCCTTCGTTTGGCACGATAAGAAAGATAGAAAACTATTTATTTTACGAAATAAACACTACAACTACGTACAAAAATTTTATAAATAGTATAAAAAGGCCAAAACAAGAGTGAGAATAGAAAACTCTATGAACAGAACTAACTAGTTATCATCATGGTCATAAAAGGAAAACTGCATCATTTGTATGCAATTTCTGGCCTACAGTAAAACATCATGACTTGATGTTTTACCTCGATGTGTAGAAAATAATCTAACATTAAGACTACATTTTTACGATTAATCTTATATTATTAGCCCCTATACCTATACCCTGCCTACCCTTGTACCTATAAATAGGTACCTACTAAAACATAAAACGAATTATCTTATTTATATAAAAACTGGCTCAAAAAAGTTACGTAAATTCCTAAATTTCGAAATGTAATTCAAAATTTTGAATGTAATATTTAACTCTCCAAAGAGTCGTTTCAGACTTCAATACTTTATTACTAATAGTTTGCTTACTTTTAAGTTAAGGATAGTAAAAATATCGATAAATATTAAGTATTCAGTTCCCGAGCCTTCAAATTTCTTTTATCAGATAATTCAATATATTTGAAGCCGGAAGCAAGATCTGTCCCTCGGCGCTCGCTTGATGCACAGACGAACACATGGCCATGGGTCACTCAGACATATTGCGTCATAGTGTAATGTGATCCCAGAGAGGAAAACAATTAAGTATAGAAACGCAATGAATAAACTATCAACCGTTGCGTTACGCTTCTCGGTTTATTTCAGTCTCCTTTTTCGTTGTCATCCGCTATACGTGTGTAACGTCGTCGAACGTGGATACAATACACGTACTTATTTTTTATTTTTTACTCTGGGGACACTTTTTCGACCCTCGTCCGAGCGGCCTCTTTGAAAAGTGGACATCGGAACGCGAGGGAAGGAGCCCCCGAGGACGCTGGACAGAAAATGCGTTGTAAACATTGCGACTACATTCAATTTCCCGTCATTTTTCAAACTGATAAATAATTCTGTCATCGAACACTCGGACAGGGGACGCTATGAAGTGATTGTCGGCGGACGGCGCCCGTAAAAAATAGCAGACGCTCAGGCTAGGCCCGAGATCTCGCTTGTATGTGTGCGATAAATTTCTTTTTTATTATCTGATATCGAGGGACTACGGAATCGAATAAAGCGCTCATATTTAATTCATAAGATACCGGCCATATACTACTTACTCTATACTATTTTATTTAAGATGTAAGAGGATTACGAAAACTCTTGTTGATGTTTAGGTATGCGCAAGGGATATTTATTTTTATAATGTTACGTAAGAAACTTGGTATAAAGTCGAGATGCTATAATAACAACAGTACGTACGGGTATTTGTATGCGTTCAATCAGTTTAACAGTAGGTACATTCATTTGAAAAATTCCTTTTCGTGATTACCTACTATCTGAAATAGGACAGTGTTCATTATTTAAAGATGTTGATGAAAGTATCGCGTCTCTGCGTTCTGTACTAAGCTGAGGGTCAGTGGAAGTATTAAATAACTCTGCGACAGCCAAATGACTAGGGGACGAGAGCCAAACGAATTATATTAATGCGATTTACTGACGCAGCATTGTTTTGTATAAACGTATACCTTTTCTGTTTACAAAAGTATTTGTTACGCTACTTGTGTAACTGCCTTGTCTGAATATAAAAAGTCCGTGGATGGAAAAAAAAAATCCAGGTATCCAGCTTATACAATTTTTGGCTGTGAGTCTATCCATCCTTGAGGTGCCCGGTGTTGTCTCATTCATAATAGTACCACTAGGTACAGGTCACTTCTACGGGTTATACTCGATGCACTATTATACTCGATGGTATTAATGTATGCTGCTAATATCCCCATCATCCATCCATCGAATAATTATGGTTGGTAAAGTATAAAATTTGTATAATTAAAACCATTTCTGCTATGTCAGCAAATTCGTCTTACATCTTCTTAAATTTTGAACCTTTTAAAATTTAGACCAACAAGATGCACCTTAAAAGATTAACTAGAATTTTTACCTGAGAACAAACATTTATGTCTTACGTAAATGACTGTCCCGGCCGAGAATCGAAACTGGGACCGTTAACAACTTACAACTAAACTACAACAATCCATACTTGAGTCAGTATTATCTGAGTACGAATAACGACTATCATTATGTTCATTAATAAACCATAAAAGCGAATCCTTAAATTATAAGTATACATCACAATCGCAATTCACTGTTATTAGGTAAAGATCTGTCAGGTTTCATTTATTTTCAATAACTACGACCGTAATAAATCCGTTGAAAGTAAAACACTCCTCTACATAAGCCTAAAATAACAAGAGATTTCTCGTAAATCCATGCGGCGATTGCAACGAGCATGTCTGATAGCAACTCAGTTTATATTTTATTCATACATTGTATTGTTGGAATATCAATTGCCTCGCCCGCCGGTAGGTAAAGGGTACATTTCCAATCCACACGGGATTCACTTAGATTTGAAGGAAAATAGATTTCGATTTCCAAAGCTGCGACAAAGCAATCCGATATATTTTTCAGACAGATATTGCTAGCGATTTCTTTTGAGCTTTGAGATATAAGGGACTGGATTTGAAAAGGATTTGTGTATATTTTTAGTTACCTCTAATATGTTGTGTGCTTTCTGGCTTGTTACATTTATTTCTATACCAACTATTAAATCGGCTATGAAAGTTTTAGTTTGATAATTAAAATCAACTTTGTACTAATGATAAGAATGTACCTACTAGAGACATAAAGGTTGCTTGAATGTTGTGTAACCAATTCGAGTGTGTCCTTTTAAAAGCTCTTACGTCATTATAATCGTAAATTAATTTTTAAAAAAGCCATGTTTTTTAGTTTAGTTTCTAAATGATTATTATGAAGCTATAAAAAATTGATCTCGTTCAGCAGTCACATTTTACCTATAGGTTTATTTCGAGGATTCATATTTTGCCTTTCCTCCATTTCGGTAAACAAATGAAGTTGTCTTAGTCCTATAAAAAGGATTATGGTTATAATTTGTCATCAACAAAGGGGTCTATGTAAAGGTAAATGGCATTTAAAACAGGAGACGGTCCGTTTCCTCTCTTTTTAATTTTACCAGACAGACAATGCACTAAAGGAAAACATTAAAGGGGGAACCGAGCCCTTTTGAGAGTGATTAATTTATTATGTTCTTTGTTTCTGTTTTGATTTTGGCAGCACAAAACAATGAGGAACTTTTTAATAAATCCTTCAACTGAACCGTAGATAAGCGCTGAGGCTTCACTCTTTATTAATGGCTAATTATATTATTAATGATAAATGTAGTCGACCTTTTAAACTTTGAATACGTCTAGGAGTATTATGAGCACAAAGACATTGTTGAAAGAAACTTGATCATGAGATATCGTCTGTAGTTTAAACATTCAAACGAGGAATACTTTCATATGCTTACAAACAGTTTCAGAGTACCTAAGCTAAGAATACGACATAAGTTATGTATCAAACTCGTAAAAGTATCACTCGTGCAATATAAAAGTTAACGACACAAGAAAACGCGTTTTCCACAACATTAAAGATAACAACAATACGGGGGAGAGCGAGTGTAGAGCCTCCCGCGAGGGTGGCGGGCGGGGGTCGAGAAAAATTCAATATTAATATGAAGGAGGTGCGAGGGAGAGGCACGGAGGAGTCTCGCTTGCGCGGCCAATGGCGAGCCCCGCTGCCGCTGCGATATGATGAATTTATGGATGTAATAAAAGCGAGGTGCGCGATTGGAGGAGCGGTCAGGGAGAGCTTATTTTCTTTATTTTAATATCTGTATTATGGACCTTAAGATCGTCGATCTGCAAGTACCGAAGTTGATATTTGAAAACCCTATCATATTGTTGCATTTGAAATAAGCGACTTGTTGAGTGCACGTAAAGGGTACGGTTAAGGAGACGGTAGCGTTTAGGTTGGAAGGATTTGTGGCGAGACCAGTGGAGGCACTTGTCGTACAAAGGATCGTAACTGGCAGTTGATTGAGGCGTGAAAGACGTTCGACCGCCGACTGGAGTTTCTTTCTTGATTTGCTTCTTGAGTGGCCGAAAACGACACTTCTATTTGCATGAGCTGTATTCGGGAATTCGCTTTACATTTTGATGTTAGAGAGAAAACACAGTGAGGATCCCTGGTTCTTTGACGTGGGATGAATGAATAAATTGAGTAGAAATAACGTTTGTTGTGTTGGTACTGACTTTTATTTTAAGTAGTTACTTTAGTTTATTTGTAGGTAATTTTATTGTTTGTATTACAGTATCTAAATCGTTGTGTAAGTATATAAACAAAATTATGTGTCATGTATGTAGGTACCTATTAATAGTTAACAGGCATTTTGTTAAAACTCATTACCTATATTCACCCAACTATACTCGTATAGTCGTTTATCTAAGTTGTCCTTTCTTAAGACTAAATATCCACGATGCCTAATTAAGTAGATCATAGCTTACCTTCACGTGCTTCACGATGTAATATCCGTGACAGCGACTAAGATAAATAATAAATTATGACCTAATAATATTATTATGCAATACCAGATGATTGCGATATTCCTACTTATTATTCCCTTTTCCAGACTAAGTAATACTAAGTAGGTATCATCATAAATCCATGATAGCAATTTTCCAATTCGCTGACGTCTCCTTCGGTTGTTATAGGATTCGTATAGGATATTGAAATCAATTACCTGGCGAGAGCGGGTTCACAGTAGCATGTAAAGAGCGTTCACTCAGCGATCGAGTGTATCTGAAGGGAATTGATATCGTCGATATAATGTAGGATAGAAAACCGTTCAAAGAGCAGCGGTAAAGACAACGTAGACAAAATAAATAGGGTGGCAGTGTGCGCCGGGTGGCGGTGCGGAAGTATTGGGGATCTCGGGTGTTTTGAAGCCCAATTATATCGCAGGTACTGTTGGCAACAGCTCAGCCTACGGCGATTGCAACGGAGCGTTTGTAGACGTCTGTTCTATAGTGTCTCAAACACACCTCTCAGAAGCATTTACACGAGTTTGTTTGTTTGTCATTCATGTAGACCCCAGTTTACGAATTGAGGTGTTACAAAGACAAAAGTTTATCAATAAAAAATATGTTTCCTATGAACTGTTATTAAATTATTTGCCACCTACTTGTAATCTCTGTTAGGTTTATTGAAAACGGGAAAAGGTTAAAAAAATATAAGTCCACAAAACTCATTTAAATATCATCCTCGTTAAGAATCGAACCCAGGGATCTTTAGATGGTGATCTAGTACTGTAACCATTGCGCTACTCGAGTCATCGAATTTTCTCTTCATAATTGTGCTCGGTACAGTTTATGTCAGTGTGAGTTAAAACTTAATTGCATGTTGAGTACAATCCAAACAAATTACACTAGTAGACAGAAGTGTTTGGTCGATAAAGAAAACTACACATATTCTCACCTCCTCGCTAAACAAGAGCTCTCGGGGCACGGAGAACAAAGCAGAAGTTTTCCCCGCACGAGATTCCTTTTTCTTTGTTTGGTGTATTTATTGTAAATCTACTCATACCAGCCGCCGCCCGTTAAAAGTATTCGAACATAACTTTTGACTCCTGCTTTCTGTGGCTTTCGTTGTTCTAAAGTTATTGCGCGGAAAACGTGTTTCCAATTCGTTTTTAAACACTTTTCACGTTGCTTATGAAAAGCAGCAATTATTTTGTATCTTTTTGTGAAGGTGAGGAAATAAATCGTGCAACAAATAAAATAATGAGTTAGATATCTTTTTAAATTTTAATGACAGCTGAACAATAAAATGTAAGATGCCTTGTATATTTCAACAATTTCTATCAGTTTCCATCACTACGTCTAAAAAAACCTGTCCAAAAGATGTTTTACTCCACGGCTGTCTTTACCATAAATTGTACTAAAAAGACAATGAAAAAACTAACTTGTAACATTGTACCTTCCATGACAGAACTTCTAGAGAGAAAAACGATATATTCTTATGGTTAGCATACGTGAGAAATATAATAATATAATTTAACTAACCTTACAGTTTTCCCAGAACGCTATTAGAGAATCAGCAACACGTCACAGCGTAGGCGCCACGTATCTTCGACCTTTGGTGGTAGCTTCATCAACCTGTAGAAAAGAATTGATTAGGCTGCGTTGTAAGGACAGAAATAATATTATGTTAGTATCGCCTACATCGAATACTAATTTCAGAGTCACTGAAAGTAGTCACTGAAAGTAGTATTGCGTCCAAGCTTTATTTAGTTATAAATATAACTTCGAGTATAATACACTGACAGTAGGTAATGATTAGCATTTTAAAAGTAGATATTTGTATTATCCGGAGGCAAGATAATGGTGCATATTCCAGCTAATAGTAATGGCATTGAGGTTTGACGTTTTCATAAGGAAATATTAATTTATGTATTATTCAAAAATAATATCGATAGAGCCTATAGGTCAAATTTCACCAACCGTTTGGCTTTTGGCTAGGAATTGGCAGAGCGGTGAGAGGCACACAAGTGCTACGTTACTGTGCCGTTCACGTTAATACGATTTACATCTACTGCCGCTTCGCTTCGTGGCATTTTAACTAAGTTAGTAAACACTCATGTTGTAAAATGACGTCATTTTCATGAGGTCCACTGTAATGTAATTAATTTCCGTTTATTTATCTTATTGTAACTTAAAGGGAAACTCGTGTAGTTCGGTCGTATTTTTCCTCTGTCCACCTATGACATTCTTCATAAGAAGGTAACTATTAATTGAATATAAAATAGTTTTAAACTTCTCACTTCTGAAGATATAAATAAAGAATAAAGTCTAAAATTTACCATAAGGCGTTGTATCTGCCCTTTGTTAAAATAAAAAACGATCTTATCGAATTCATTTCAAATATAATATCGTGGCTGTGTTACCTTACGTAATACGAGTATATCTCATTCTATCATTCTATATAGAAGTGCAAGAGAAATAACGATATTTTCGACGCAAGAGAAAACTAAAAGCGAAGCAGACACTAGTGCAGCGACGTCGCCGTTAATATGATTTGCTTCGGGCGCCTCCCGCCCGTCCCGTTTTAACTAACTTAGTAAACTTGCGGTGAATTCATTTCATACATTTAGTTTGTCACCGTACATTTTTGTTATTATTTTGTTTTTTCAACATCGATAAAAGAAAATAAAATAATTTGTCTTAAAGCGACTGTAGTTGGTAGAGAGTTAAGACCTACAAATAAGTAAACATCTTAAAAAATAAATGCTTAAGAAAAAAATATTTTAATATTTATATTGTCAAGTAAGTGTTAAATAAATTTAAAAATGAACGTTGTATCGAAATATTGCTTTGTAAAATAACATAAAGGTCCATTAGAGCGATGTGGGCACGGGAAGTGCTACAGAAGACGTGTAGCGGGCGGGGGGCGGCGGTCCAGTCTTGAAGATCCTCTCGGGGAGTCCCTCACCCCCGGCGCCGGACGACTTGCTTATTCTATCAAGCGTGGCGCACACCAAAGCACTCTGCACCGACGCGCCGCACACAGCCGCCAGGCATTATACGGCCGGCCACCACTCCACTATGTCAATACAATACGCTCTCTTCAACTGGACTTAGATTATTTAGAAAGCACTTGTAACGCTCATATAAGAAGCGCCACGGAAGACGTATTTGACGTCACAATGGCCGGTACGTGTCGGCTGGAGCTCAGGCGGGATGCCGTTCAAGATTACGATCCTAAAAAAACAGCGTCCAGTCGAGTATCCATACAGTTCTATAATTTCTTTAACAATCTACTTGGAAGGATGCGATTTCCTATTACCTGTTTGTC
Source organism: Panoquina ocola ocola (assembly GCA_018249155.1). NCBI lineage: Eukaryota > Metazoa > Arthropoda > Insecta > Lepidoptera > Hesperiidae > Panoquina > Panoquina ocola. The sequence continues at coordinate 8,914 of DWKA01000159.1, forward strand.
GTAGTTGATTGGACTTGGGTACTACAGTATGAAAATATTGCATTACCTTACTATTTGAATTAGTATTTAGGCTAGTTATTCTCTTCTTGAATATGAAAAATGTTACTATAATTTTTATACTTTTATGTAATTACACTTACTTTGTTTGAATTTGCTTAATCTTACACGTAAGAATAGAAAGGGTAAAACTCTACAATCTTCACATATAAACCGTTTCTGCTTACAAACGCATGAACACCTTTCAAAAGATTAAAATAAAAGAAAAATGTACTGACAAATTGAAGTCGGCTCAACAAAATAGAGTGCGCACTGCGCAGATTTATAAATCCATAATGTTATCGAATATGTATGCAGAGCTGACAGATGCATTAAACATGACAGGGAAAGACCATCAGTCATATCAGAGGATAGGAGGCGTGAGAGAGCGCGCTTGGCCGCGGATTATCTGCTACGCGGCTACGGTGTAGCCCTTTGCTACGCGCGTAGCATTAACACGATACAGATCGCATCTAAATGTGTGTTTAGAATGGGATTAGGACTGTGAAATTAAATTGTATTTGCACATGGCCATTATTTTAATCAGAACATCTTGATTTATGTGTGTTCAATGTGAATGAATGTCTGTATTTAATGTTACATTACATTTTAGATTTTAATTTTAACAATCAAAGGTAGTCTCGTAAATAAACATTATTTTAAGTACAAGTTTGACACCAATACAATACCTGGTGCTGTATGGAACTTAAATTTAAAGCGATGTACGCGACGGTCGTGAAACAGTCGCAATGCTGTCGTTGGTTGTAAATCTATGACCAAGTAACTGCCCATTGTATCGCTACGCTACTCATCATATTGAATGTATCGACTGATCCTGTGATGTGTATCGATAAAGACGTTGAGTGATAACTCAAAGACACCCAAAATAGCCGCGACTTCACCTATATACAAAACTACTCGGTGTTAAATAGCAACGATGTATAGCTACTGTATTGAATTAAAAGTATTATTGCAGTCAATAATTCACGGATTATGTTTCTGTATTAAATTTTCTGGCGACATCCTTAAAGATCCGGTAGATATTTTGATATTTGTACAGTGGTATTGTAACTATGGGGGAGGCCTATGTCCAGTAGTGGACTATTAAAGGCCGATGGATGGATGGATTGTAACTACAAAAGTATTAATAATATTAACAGAAATCAATATGGTAACATGTCTTTAATCAACTCTGCTCTTAGGTACGTAAAATAACTCTGAAATAACACTTTCGTTTATTGTAAAATGTCAACCGTCAAAACAAAACAACCGCGAGTCCCAGCCTGGTATCATAATTTGGTGTATCATGTTTATTATAAGGCGGATAGTATACAGTCTGAATACAATAAAGCTTCTTTATAACATGAGAAGAAGCGATTTTAAGAGACGGTGTGTGTTCTCACCGTGAGGGTAGCACACATAAGCCTGGTGCGGGAGACACCGGCTCATGTGTGGGTACTTTCATAAATCTGTCGGGAGATATATGAGAGCGCAATTTCCGGTATCCGGCCATTAGCGCCGAGCTTTTATAAGCTTAAAGCTTAGGTTAAAGATTTTCTGGGTAGTTTAATGCGAATCTTGTAATAGGTACGATAAATTTTCTATAAAGTATGTGATTGCATATTAGGAGTCGATTCGGGACCTCTTAATGTGTATAATTTGGCCTAATGTCTGTTTGCTGTGTCGACGACGTCAATTTGGAAGGAGTTCGATTAAGTATGGTTCGGATAATTAAATTATTTTAGCGTGTTTGTTTGAACTTAATTTCAAACAATGCGACAGTTTGTATCAATTGAAATTATATGGCTAAGTAATATCCAGGGTAGTAAGTAAAGCAGTGACTAATTAAACAAAATCATATTAGATATAATGAACACTTCGATTTACCTAATAAGTTTAAGTCATGTAAGTTGTCTTTGGCCTTCGGGTAGTATTAAAATTTTTCATGCCCGTCATTTGTGTTGGCTACAACAAAATATCACAGAGTACAAATTGGAATTACCATGCTAGATCACGCATCAGACCCTTTTAATTGAGAGAAGCGATGCAAATACGACGAGAAAAGGGCCGAAAATGTTTAAAGAAATGCTTTATCTTATTATTTTTATCGTCCGTAAAAAGGTATGGCGTCGTGTGGGCCTTTATTTTTTCTTTAGAAGAGATTACTTACGGGTGTTAGTCTTCAATGATTAAAATATCTAGGTATATGTTATTAGGGCAGCCCGTATATTATTTTCAGTTGGGTATTTACCCAAGTATGAGTTATAATGATAATGATGATGATGATTTACCCCGTTTATATTATGTATTTTTTACCCTTCATAATACGACTATATTTTTTAAATGAAGTCACTTGCAGGAATTTAGCAACCATTATGCAAATTAACCTTCATTTTATGATAACTTTACTTTAACAGGAAATTACGGATAAGTTTTGATCATAGCTTGTAGTATGTTTTTTGTACCTATAGCCGACAAAGAAACTGACGACTCACTTGATGGTAAGTGGCTACCGCCGTCAAGGGGCATCACGAACACAAAGGCATTACCGACGCGTTGCCGGCCAAGAAACAAGAGAGAAGAAAAGTAAAAAAAAAACTATTGACTCTCAAATCTTTTACCGGAAAACGTCGAGTCGTTTGGCGGTTGACTCAAGCAAGAGGATAGTAGCTAGTTAGACGAGTTTCAGGGAAAGATAATGCGCCGAATATTCGTCGTAATACACTATTTGTATTCGGCTGAAATATTCAGTTTTGTTGCAACTTATTTCAAGCCATGTGTCTTGGAATATTGACTAGTTTTCAAACTTTTTACTTGTCTATATAATAATAATACATTTATTATGAAGTAAAATAGAGTGGTACTGATAAAGAAAAAATAAAAATTGATTATGAATAATGTTTTGAATTTTTAAGCAGATGTATAAAAAGGGTCGGTGTGTTCCGCTTGTGCGCGGGGCCGCGGCCGCGGGTGCAGTCAGTATGACATGCAATCAAGCTGCAGTGGCAGCCATCACGACCTGCTCAATAATGCAACACTGAGGCCCATTGTTCTTTATACGATCGCGGAACAAAAAATGTTTAAACAGGGTGGAAACTACGCAGGAAAGAACTTTAAATGATGCCGTATTATATAGGTCGTTGTACTTTTATTGTATAACGGATGTGTTTTATTTCAATAAACGATGTATTTTTGTTTAGGTAAAAGTTTAAATAAGTATACAATTTGTCAGAAAGCGCACTAAGAATATCTTTCAAAATTGTAAGAAGGAGTATTATTGGGCCTACGAATTGATTATTGAATAATGGTTTTTAAAAAAAAGAGTCATTTAGCATCCAGGTAGAGCCCTTTCAATTCGCCTTAAAACAAATTAACCAGGTTTATATTAGGAATAATGTCATGTGTAAATTGAATTTACGTAGCTACTTTCCTCCAATACTTTATTGTGGTGTCATGGTGAAGTTTCATGGTAAAGCTATTTACATATTACATAATTTATGAGTACTCCAAATATTTCGCAGGCACTTTAAAAGATATGCGTTATCAAAGTATGGAAATAAAATATTGTTTTTTATCGATTAAAGGATCTTGTATTTCTGTGACTATTCATCAATCCTTAGAATTCGTTCTACAATTAAGGCAACAATCTTCATAAATCAATTTCCCCCGAATTGAATGTCAATAAGTAGGGTCGGTTGTTAAACGACGCGCTCTGAAATAAAACTTTCCGGAGGGCGAAAAGTTCTGAGCAAAAAGAATATTTACATTAATTCTCTTCATTATGTTTTGAAGAATAATCATGGGCACCGTTTCCTATTCCACTCTCTCGATTGAGTTTTTATTTGAATATTTTTTTTGTCGTCCCCAAAGTTCGTCTCTGTGCGACAAGAGGAAGTTTTTATTAGCATCTTAATGATTTTACGGCGAGTCCCCGGTTACAACAGCCTTTATGTTGTCAGATTTTCTTAAGTATTTTTAGGAGACTTTTTTGCATCTTACATTATTAAAGTTTTCATTCCCTCGCTTAATGAAGCTCATTTCTTCTGTTCGTCCGGACCTTGATTGCCTTTGTTTTGCATAAATGCAAGATTTCTATAGGTTCTTTCTAGTAAATCGAGTAACTTCAAAGACTGGAAATTTGTTCTCCGATACGGCAATTAATTGTTTCCTCTGTTTCTTAGTACTTTAGATACTTTTCATTTACAATTGGAATGTAAATGTAATAAAGTGCTCAATTATACATATAATTTATCATACATAATTATGTCTTATAATTTTGTTAGTCAGGTATTTTTACTTTCAAAATATGCATTAAACTTTAAAAATAATACGTAATTAAAACAAACTGTAAGTATTATAATCGTGACATAATAATCATTAAAATAATTGTCTACTCAATTGTGATTTAATGATTGAGCGGACTCATCAACAGCGAGTCCTCATTCTGCTATTAACTACTTTTCCGGGCCTGCTTTACGCGCCACAAAATAATAATTGTCCGGAAAATCGACTGAAGCTGTATGTAATGTTATGAGAGGAAGGCCGTCGTTTTTCTCGGGCCGCAATTGAGTCCGAGATCTTGCTTTCTTTTTAATTTCCCTACGGCCTCCTAATGAGTTCCCGGCGGAGGCCCGCGCCGTTATCTATGATATTCTTGAGGTTGATGCTTATTGTGCGTGTCACTGATGACTTCCCTTTTTATTATCCTCTCGAACACAATTCAGCGGTCGCCCAAATGAGCTCCTCTCGTTTGCTTTGGTCTTTTTATTTCTCTTGATAGCCGTTTGCGTCGCGCCTTTTATTTTCCTTTAATTTCACCGAATCTAAGCTTCTGATTACACAACGGCCGAACTGATTCAAAATCATTTGTAGTGAACGGAGCGAATGTTTATTTGTACAGCACATTATTATTAAATTATACGAGTAGATTCATATAAATTCACAACAAATCACAGGACACCGCCTCCACTTATCTATTAAAATGAGAGATTATAGCGGACTCAAACGTTACACCCAAAAGCCGGGTGTTATTTTCACTGGATTGTCCAATATTGTCACAATCCCTATGGAAGGGCAATTAGAGACGTGTCGCGCGTGACGGGCACGTGCCGCGGATCGTCGTTGTCACGCGGAACGCGGCGCACGCGACGCCGACATACTACCCTCATTAAACCCCTAATGTTTGTTCTAAGCGCAACGCAACGTCACAATCTCCGATACCGATATGTTTAAATAAAAATCCCGAGCCCTATCTCCCAAATATACAATTTCCATTTACATACAACTGACATTACGAAGGATTATTTACTAATCGCCCCGAAACATTAACCTCTTTAACTGTTAACGAATTCCCGATTTAACACGACAGATGTTTCTTCGACGCCCCGACACGATTACACGAGGCGTCGCTGAATTAATAAACGGAATTGCAACTGAAAAATTTCGGGTATCAAGCAAATCCCTATCGAAGAATTCACTTCATTTAAATATCGCATTTTTCTTGAAGATTATACCGTACGACAGCTATAAAAAGAAAACAGGAGCCCCACCCCTCGATAATGCGACGAGCTTGAGGAATTTTTATTTCGTTCAAATCTCTCCTGACATAGGTATATTTTGCAAGATCGCCTGGAGATTTTAATACCCGATTTTATTTAAATTCGTTTAGGCAGTGCGGGTGCTTGCGCCCCGAGACATTTATCGTGGGGGCGTGATTGTATTTATAAGCAGAATGATTTTTTGCACTTTTCCCTTATATGTTTTATTAAAGAGATTAACATATTTGTATTTTATAGTCCTGTACATAAGACCAAAGTAAATATTGTATGATAAACTGAATACTGAAAGTCTCAAAGGTATAAGCACGGTATAAGTAATAATTATAATAGTACAGAGCTATTTTCAGTATATTGAATATATTTCTAAATATAGTATGTATGATGTATTTTGTTTGTTGCTAACGATATAGACATGTAAAATCGTTGATACTCCAGTAGGTACTCCATCAGTCACTTAGCGTGACGTGTCATAGGTTGCATACTGTGAGTTTGTCATGAGCCACCGATGCACTGAGGTGATCATTCTTCATTTGTATACTTTTTCATTCTTGAAGATTCTGTTGACCAATGATATAGACATTAGTTTGATGGGAAAATCGGTATGTTTCAATGTATTTTTTTTATATGAACTACGGTATTTTATTTTATTTTAACATAATATATCAAATCCCGTTCAAGCCAATATATGGTAAAACCAATATATAGGATAAAAATGATATTTCAGGCTGCAATATTTGACAAACTCTGCGAGCTGTTGTGAGGTTTTATAAAAAGCCATGTCCATTGAAATCTTTTTTAACTTAAATTACATATAATCAACTTATGTGATATAAAAAAAATTGAATATTCACTCATTATTACAGTCATTTTGTGTTTCAGCTGAACAAAGAGATGTAGGTAATATGAATACAATGCTATTTTTATAAAATTAAATTAAACGTTTTTGGTGACAATTTGAACGAAAATAATTTTAGTCAAAGTTTTTATATACTTGCCTCGAAATGATTAAATATGTAGTAATGTAACCATATTTTACAAGTATCTATGTACCTAAAATATTTTAGTATTGAATAAAGGTGTGTTCCACGCAGGGATCAAAGCCTAGACCATATATGGCACACAGGGTTGGAACTTAGTGTACAATTCGAATAGTAGGGGCTGATATGTGATGGTTTTTCTTTGTAGCTCTGTTAACCTTACGCATGGATATCTGTTTATCTCTGTATCATTTACGTATTTTCCTCCGAGATAGGTCCTTGTTTTCACTATACGTAATAGCGTAGTCAGATCACGCTGAAAAATCGCCGTCATTTTTCGTCCCGTTTTTGCTTCTTCCATCACAATGAATTTCACCGACAAAATTTTCCTTGCCATTTGTTTCCATCGCGCAAGATCTTTTCGTATGAGGCGAGTTCTCCGTTAATATATGTGCCGAGAATACCGTGGTCATATATTACGCCGACCTCTGCCGGACCGGACATAACAATCCTCGATTTGCTATAATATCGGTAGGGTGTCTTTGTCCGTTGGGTCAGTCCGGTGGTGGGAGCGAGTGAGACGAAGGTGGTCGGCGGAAAACGCGGGGTGGCAGCGTACGTGCCGCGTATAATAAGCATTTCATGCACGGGGTGCGGGCGCGGGGTCCGGAGGTTACGTAGGTACCATTTTCCGTAAGTCGTGTACCTAACCGGACCGTACATTATGGGCGAGGGTCAGCGCCTGCCATCCTTGTCGGCCCCGTGCCCGTAGCTGCCACGAGTATAATTTTGCGTGATATATCGTAGACGTCGCGTCCCTCTGATGGCCCTACGTTTCATTCCAAAATAATATATTTCACTGTAAACTTCATGCGTAACAAAACATGTTCTGAACTGCTTTATACCGTGCACGGAATTATTTACAACTGCCAATTACTATATAGGTTCGAGGTAATCAAATACAGTACGTATATGTGAGGTATATCGGGGTAATATAGGAAACATATGGGGTGTGTCGATAGCGGTCGCTGAATTCATCTTCTATCTATACGATTTATACACGAAAAGGCCGTAAAACGGAACAATAAAAACCCAAAACAGCAATAAATTTCAAGCAATAGACGAAAAGGTTCGAGCGCGCCTTATCAATTCCCACCACGTATACAACCTCTATAGCACAATAAAGTTATGACGTAAGAATAGCGTGTCTTATCGTATTGATTATCTAAATACGTTAAACAATATGCAAAGATTTAACTTCATATTTTATGTAAATTAAGTACAAAGTTTACAAGCAATAAACACGATTATGTAAGGTAGGTAAAATAAACAGACATGTCCAGTAGCCCTCACAGAAAGGGTCCTTTAAGGACAAGGAAATGCGGTTCTTGTGGACAGCGAACGTGTTCTTATGAATAAGTAAGATCGCCTAATTGAAAACGAATTAAGCTGTTGACCAATCTCGTTAAATATTTCATGTTTCATATAATGGACTAGCTGCCCGCCCTCGCTTCGCTTCCGGAAAAATATAGTTGGTTTATTGCCGATCCTCTCCTATTCATCTTAGCGTGATATTATGTAGAGTATAACCTTCCTCGATAAATGGACTATCTTATTTTACACTAAAATAATTCTTCAAATCCAGTAGTTAGTTCCTGGGATTAGCGAGTTCAAACAAACAAACTTTTAGCTTTATATTATTAGTATAGTATTCAAACTTTAAAATGTATGCTACATACTTAAACATGTGCACTAAAGGGTATACGGAAATGCCTAGTTGTACTAACAAATAGTAGGAAAATGTTATTACGAGGACACAGCTGTTAATAATTCGTGAGTGCGGTCCGGCGCACTTAGAGCGACGATTCATTATCGTTACGGCCTCAGATAGACGGAGATGTACGGTGTACCTTCATGATTGACCCCTCATTAAAAATTACGAACATACAGATAGATTAAACGGGCATCGCCGAAGCTCCCTTTGCTTTCTTGGTATCACTTGTTACTGGAAGAAATCAAAAATTTATACGTTCGATCGGGATTGCGTTTTTATTGAACTGGTTTCAGACTACACGAATCTTGGACAATTAAAAGGTCCTTTGATTCGTTAGGTTAATTTGCAAGAGGCCGAAGGAAGCGAGCTCGGCGGTCGCCTGAGGGTCGAATAAATATGTCCCAAAGAGTTAAGTGGGAACGAAGTGCGGAACGGAGACCGCGTCCGACGTTTGCTCTTCTCCTCGTGTTGTTGCACCACTTATTACACACAAAGTTCTGTTAAAGTTTTCTCCGACACTCGGGCGCGAGTTTAATTTACTCGATAGTGTAAATAAAGCGGGTGGAGTGGGAAGTTTCGCGGCAAGGCGAGCCCTGGCTGCGACACCCAGCTGCGGTCGAGTGATAATAACGTTCTAGCGACCGGGACTTCCTTATTAATCGAGAACAACAAATTTTAACGACAAGAATTAATGAATCTCGTTACATGGGTTAATCTCCGGATCGTAAAGTGTGCGCTCGGCAGTTAAGGTGTACGGGGGAGGCTATGTATCTATTCCACGTATGCTTCGCTTGGTGCGTTTATTTGGGACATATCCGTAGCGTCTATACTTATTGTATTGATGTCACATTTCGCTATACAATTGTTTACATTCTTGTTGAGCATCTGGATATTGGTATTTTTAATGCGCTATAACTTTTTTTATGTTCATCAATTTTAATAATTTATCATTGATATTTTAAAATGTAATCAAAGCACTATAAAGCTTGGTTGGTAAGCCTGAAAGTTTTTTATTGCAAAATACGAGTATGTATGTAGTTGGATACGAAAATAAGTCTTAAGTCTTACGCACCAATATAGACGTCGTACTAACGTTAGTCTCGACATAAACCTCCTCAATATTACAGATTATTTTATTTTAGGGAGCGACCCAAATTTAGCACAGATATTAAGTACTGAAGCGGCAAGATGAAACGATTGCGAACGACGGCTTGACTGAGGGCTCCAATATATATCGCCCAGTTAACGAGCATGTGCGAATGGAAGTTTATTGTAATTGCCTTTTGTAAGATCGGGACAGGGTCATTACGGACCGTCCTCGCAGACTCACCCGCTGTTTGCCGAAACTTTCTTCCACAAGTACAGCCTTAAGAAGCTTTAAGGTTTGTTACTAACTATAATGGTTTAATTTGGTGCTCATCCGTAGTAGGTATGTTAGGATTTACAAAAATGTTTTTCAGTCTTGCTTTTAGTTTGGAGCATTTGTTGATTAGGTTAAATTTTGAATTAAACATTTATTTTTGTTTTCGTGGAAATAGAAATATTTTTTTTCTTCTGTGTTCCTTTTTTGTCCGCGATATTGTTGGTGTTTTTAGTTTCCGTGTGCGATGATCAATACCTGCTAAATATTACTTAATCATAGATATGTAGGCATATGTGGATATGTTTCATACATTTTTATTGACATTTTGAAATAACATAGATGATTGAACTTTTCAAACATATCATGTTCTTAAAACCGACAGCACGCAGCATCGCCGCGTCGTTCAGATTTAACGAGCGCCCAAAAACGATCTTCAACCACGTATTTATTATTCGGATAAGATGAATCGTTCAGCGCGAACGTTAAAATTTCAATTACGTTTAAATGAAACGTTGATATTGAATTCTATCAACGGGAGGTAATGCGTGTGTATTCATCAGGTGAAGAGCGTGGGGCACATTAGGGGGCCCCGGCGGCCTCAAAGCCAGAAGACTGATTATGTCTATCCGCAATTTCTCTCCGGCCCTATTCTCGCGAGCTAAAACTAGCGAGTTTTCCACCGCGCTATTAAGCGGTCGCTTTTACATTTGTCGTTATAATGGAAATGTGTTACTAATTAATTTAAAGCGAAACTCATTTATCTCGAAATGCGCGTCTATTAAGCTATGATGAGAGAACGTCTTTTTGTTGTCGCTCGGATCATTATTGTTGAGACGGGTTATTTTAACGGTGACACACTCGTAGTTTGAGGGTAGCCGTTGTTATATTTAGCGAACGTGGAAATTATACGTGGTCCGGTTACAAGCCCTCACCCCATTAAGTAAAGGCGAGCTCATTCTCGGTAAGACTAATCAAATAACAGTCTCCCCATCGGACTCCTCTCGCCCCCGCTGCGCCCCGCCTCGCGGCCAGTGGTCATCTCTCTTATCGATTGTGGTGGAATTCGTGCACAGAATGCGATATTTCCCAGCATTCGCTACTCGTTCCAAGAAACAATACAGCGAAGCGTTATTGCCAGTTTCTATGGAATTGACGAGCGAGCGCACTTTGTGGTTTTGTTTGATTTTTAGATATTGGATTGGAAATCTTTACGAATATGAAAAAGAGAGAACGTATTTTTTGACTTTATATTTTCATTTCATTCATTTCATTACAACCCATATCTGTCCCACTGCTGGGCTCGGGTCTCCTCACACAATGTGAGGGGTACAGGCCATAGTCCACCACGCTGGCCAAGTGCGGATTGGCAGACTTCACACGCCTTTGAGACCATTATGGAGAATTCTCAGGTGTGCAGAATTTGAACGCAAGACCGCCCTTTCAAGAGACCAGCGTTCAAATAACTAGGCCATCATTGCTCCAGAAATTTACATACTACACTAACGGACGAATAAACTGTATAACATTCAAGACGCAATAAATTTTGATATACCTACTACGATATTAACATTTTATTTTCCCGGCTATACCTAATTTTATCTTTTATCGCAGTTCTATTTATAAATTTAGATTTTTTTGGTTGATGGGCAGTCTCAACATTTTCATTCTTAATCAAAGCATATTAGTAATCCTGAATTTTGATGCAGTTTATTTGTCCGCCAGTGTATACGCTAGCCCAAGCACCTTGACCAGCCGTAAAAGAGAGATAGATGCGCAGGAGTTCGTTTTTTAGGTACCGAGCCAATCACGATCCCTCGGTACCTAAAAACGACTTCTGCGCATCTGTCTGTCTCTTTCTTACGGCTTGCCAAGTTGCTTGGCCTAGCCTATACCATGGAAGCCAAACGTACCTTTTAAATATTTGACGATGTTGCCGCTGATCTCCAACATGAAGGGCATCATGTGACGCATCTTGGAGCTCGTGAAGGCTGGACTCAACGTCGTTCGCATATCGCGCCATTTTTCACCTAAAAAAGGCAAGTTTCGAATTCAAAATAATTTTGTCTTACTTCAGAAAGGTGATATTCCATGATTGGGCCATGCCTTAGGGGTTGATCAGGGCTCTTTACATAACTTACGCAATTTTAATAATTATTTATTTATGTATCTATCATCCATCTATCTATCTCTGTTTTAAGGCCTCCACTCTGACTTGTCCTGCGACCTCTGAATTTAGAATGTCAAAGAATCTAATTAATCTTAATTTTATAATGTTAGTAAATCAATTTAGCTTTCATAAACAAGACACGTGTTCTCATAGTCGATTATGATCGACGCCTCAAAGGCAAAGCTGGGAGTATAGTCAGTAACAAGTAACTTGGCAAGAGTCTGAAAGAGACATTAGATGCGCAGAAACCAAGGAAGTTATAATTAGATTGGAATGCGCACGGGGAGCGAAAAAACGGTCCGAATTAGATAGTCAACGGAGG
>DWKA01000160.1:0-21108 GCA_018249155.1 Panoquina ocola ocola
ACTTATTTGGAAATCGTAACTGGTTGATGTTTGTAAGTACCTAACTACATTTTGGAAGGGAATACGAAAAACAGATCAGAAATTACGAAAATTAGATTAGAATATGGCAATATGGATTAGTGGTGTAAAGAAGTAACAAGGTATATTCCTGCACCTTCCTTCAGCCTTAATGGATATCCTTTAAAATTACTTTGGTTCAACGATTCAAAGCATTTAGAGTTGCATCAAGTGATAATGTGTGACAAACGATCTCCGATCGGTCGGATCACCAAAAGTCATTGAGATGAAAACCTTATAATAATGTTAAAATGAAAGCCTGATTTTTACTTAATTATGTAATATTGTTTTCTACAAGTATAATTTTATATCACCATGTATATTTTATAAATAACCAATAAAGACAAACATAAAAATAACTTAAAGTGACATTACGACAAAGCTTAATATAATAATTTAATTACTTGACGATCTATACAAATAGCTGTGTATATGACATACGGTTCCTAACAACATAAACAATAGGCAAATCCTGTATTTATACATAGAACAGCGTTCTAAACGCACAAGTCAACAAGTAAAATAATTTTAAACGTAACTAGCTACAGCATAGTTAACTGGGACGTAATCTAATATTGCAGCGGGTCAGTGTACCGCGTTACGGACGATAACGTTCTTCAGGCTTCACTTCTTACTCCACTTCTGGCTTTTCCTGCTTTACGACGAGCGGGGGGGAGGCAGCCTGTGGAGGGGGCGGCGGAGGCGAAGACACCTCAATATACTCATCTGCATTACGTTCTTCCTTTATTTCGGGCTCTCGTTTGACTGGGATTTCAGCCATAACAGGAGTAGGCGTAGACAATCTTTGAGATGCTGGCTCAGGCGGAGCCAAAGCGGCCCAAGCCGACGCGGCACCTCTAGCATAGGCTTCATAGAACGCTCGCTGTGCCAACTCAGCTTCTTCTAGATGAACAAATGCGTGATTATCCAGTTCCGCGCGGAAGAAGAATTTTACTCCACACCTGCCGCAGTCATATGGTCTAGGTGCCGCTGCGTGTTCCGGCAGATGTCGCTGCAAGCCGGCGGCGCTCGTGAATACGGCTTGGCACAAGTAGCAGGTGAATGCTCCAATGCCAGCAAAGGTGTGCTCGATGAGATGTGCTTGGAGGCTGGTCGGTGAGCCGAGAGCTCGTCGGCAAAGTCGACAGTCGTGTTCGCTGGACGGCGGCGGCCTTGGTGCCGCGTGGCGAGCGTAGCACGAGGAGCAAGCTCTTGCGCCTTCTCCTGCCTCATTCTCCGACAGAGTTCTGAGACATATCGCACATCTCTGTTCGTCTTCGGTTGGCCTGAGATGGAAGCGAGCGTGTAGACGCGCTTCGGCCTCCGAAGCAAGAGTCTGACGACATACGACGCACGGAGCAGGAAGGGTCGGATGATGCCGAGCCATGTGATTCAGGAAAGCTTCTTCTGATGGTAATCTGGACCTACACCTCGCACAAGTATCACCTGCTACTACCTGTAAAAGAACGACGTGTATTTGTGTTTAGATTATATTTAGTTTTACAACTATCAATAAACGCATAGACGCTTCCTAATTCACTCGTAGTGTAAATTAACAAATAAATGTAAAGAAATAGGTAAGTAACTACACCTTTCCTTTTATATCCCTGTACTGCTTTGTCTGTTGAAAACTACCATTTCGCATCACTTTATTCCAAAACAAACATTTACCTTGCAATGGGTAAGTTTATGTTCAGCGAGGACAGCGGCAGAAGGGAGCACTTCGTCGCAAATGAGGCACTTGTGTCGCGCCGCGGCCGCGCCCGAGTGCGCACGGGTATGAGCTTCGAGCTCAGCACGACTGCGGGTACGCTCGCCACAGTACGCGCACTGCAATGCTACGGCCCCGTTCTTCCGTCTTCTGTCTTCGCCGGGACCGTTGCCCTCCGAGCCGGTGATGCAAGGTGAACACGCTCCTTCTCCATCTACGGCGTTGTTGTTCTCCGTTCTTTTCGCCCTGACCATCTCGCCGTTGAGAGGCTGTAACAATGTTATATAACTTGTATTAGATACAATTTAATTATCACTTGCACCCGAGCCCAGCAGTGGGTTGTAATGATGATGAAGTATTAGTTACCGAAGCTTTAAATTAAAATAAGAGGGCAAATAGTAGAAAGCGATTTATTCCAAACGAGAACATCGCCAGATAGTAATCGTCAGTCGTTTAATAGATATATTTTATACGAAGCCGAGAAAAAAGCCACATCATCATTTCAGTCTAACCTGCTGTCCAATAGTATGATTGGCCTGCATATGCCTTTCGAGAAGATACTGGACGGCAAAGGTTTCGGTGCAGTTGGGGACGGGGCACCGGTAGGCGTGGTGGGATGCAGCGTGCGCGCGCAGAGCCCGCGCGCCGTGCAGCACGGCGCCGCACGCGCATCTCGCCGCGGCGTGGCGCGCGCGCACGTGCGCAGCGCCCTCTGCTTCCGAGCGAAGCGCTCCGCCGCTCGTGCCGCAGGAACGACACACCCACACCTTGCTCTCGCCGCTGTGCGCTACTGCGAAGTGCACCTGGAATATCGTTATGATTTATTTAGTCTACAGCATGTGCTTAAAAATGTAGAGTACTGGACTTATACTACATGGACTTATAATACAGAGTAACTGGTGGACTTCATACTTAAAACTATTTACATTGTACATGATACACGCGCGACTGAAACATTTTTTATCCGATATTTTATGGAATCTTTACAGCTCCTTAAGTTTATTGGGAAGCGCAACATATCCACTACTTTCAGCAAAGTATGTAAGTACCTACATGTCATTGTACTTATTAATATATTGATATTTATACTTTTTGAAAGTGACTATTGGTACAGTTTAAACGCACCCCAATATTATATTTTGTATTTAGAAAAAAATTGTAAAGTAGATAAACAGTTAATTACCTGGATAGCAACTTTCGAGTCAAATATCTCTTTGCAGAGTGAACATCGGTAGAGATGATGCGCGTGCAGGTCGAACAAGTGTTTCTGCAGGTCATCGGGGGCGGCGAAGGTGCGCGCGCAGCTGTGGCACGAGTACTCGCAGGACACGGCCAGGTAGTGCGCGGCGAGGTGCCGCTCAGAGGCCGCCGCGTCCGCAAACGTCGCCCCGCAGTGCAGGCAAGGCGTGGGGCTCGAACGGTTCAACTCACCCCCTTCCTCGAGATGCCCCTTTAAATGAGCCCGAAATGCTTCGAAGTCTGGTAACGCCGCATCGCATTGGTTGCACAACAGCGTGCCAGGAGAAAGAGCCGTCTGTGGCGTAGTTGCTCCAGAGCTTAATCGCGGTCGCTTTATAGTAGGGGCTTCCTCCGAACCTCTTCGACTTAGATCCGTAGGAGCAGGTTGTTCAACCGATGATTGTATGGGATTTTCCCCATTCAGAAGAGCGGAGTGAGCTGCTCGTACGTGCAACTGTAGTTGTTCCATACTCGTGAAAGTGTCGCGAGTGCAATAGATGCAGGCCAACAGAGTTGGTGGAGGTTGAGATGCTACTCTTCGAGGTGGAGTCATGGAATTGGTGTCAGCTGCGTGTACATTTGCCATGTGCGCCTGTAAATATATTTAGTCCTAAATAATACACTTTAAGGCACATTTTCGAGACCTACGGAAACTCTATAACCACAGTATGAATAGCCATAGGGCCCCTATACAATTATTAGATTGAATTTATAGTTGAACTCAAATTATTTCACGCTGTTTATTTTTGTAAATTTCCTACCAACATTGATCCGATTGATATATCACCTGTAGCATATCCGGTCGTCTGAAGGCGTCTCCACAGCGCAGGCACCGAAGCGATCGTCTCCGCTCAGCGTCGCGGCCCTCCCGATCCCGCTTGTGGCCCTGCATGTGAGCCGTCAGCGCGGCCGCCGTGTTGTAGCCGCGGTTACACACCGTGCATTGAAAGGGTTTCTGGTTGTCGTGCGTTTTCATGTGAATCTTCAGGTGATCGCTGAAATTACGAATGATCTCTTTGTAGACGGATTTGTATCCTAATTGGTGGCGACCCAGCTGTGAAATGATGGACTCCGGGTTCAATTCTCAGCCGAAGTAGATTTATGCAATAGATCCTACATGTTTACACTGAGTGTGGGTATAATTGTATAAGCTTTTAATTTGATTCACGATACCCTTTTCATTAAGACCACAGTTACGAAGTTACGAATTTGTCGCCTCTCAGAATGCGAGGTTTACAAAGATTTTATTAAACACCTCTAAGAATATTGTATAATAAAGAATTACACGAGGTAATTGACCACTGCACTGGACTTTACATGATATAGAATTAAGTTTCTTTTAGTCAATATGTAAAATCGTGGCATTAAACTTTAACACTATTTGTAAGCAGGCCGGTTTCTGACGCCTGTTACGACAACCTAACATGTTGGTAAAGGTAGGGCCAGTATTTAGGCCATTGCATTATTTACAGCAAAACATTGAAGTAACAGTCTTATGCGATAGAATGTTACATTATGGTAATATACTATGTAGACTTTAAGTACTTTGACGGACATTGACGAGCACGTTGGTAGTGACTCTACCTGCGAAGATAAATATTAATATTCTTGGGTCACTGGTATTAGCGATGTATAATTTGTATTGCCTTTGCCACCTAATAGCTAAATGGAATCCTAGTGCTTGAGTATCTTTGAAAGAACGTTTAATATTTCTAATTCATAATATTTGATTAATTAGCCTCAAGTGTCGGCACTTTCTTGCATGTCATTGCATTTAAAACGACCAGGGGCTTTAATTTTTGTATCCATTTTAATTGCAGAATGTACTCGGTAATATGTATTAGTTCACGTAACTTTAGTTTAATAACTAAGCTATTTTAAGTGACTATTTTATCATTCCACAAATCGAAGTCTTTTTAGTAACATCCTACGTCAGGCAGTTACCTATTTGTATGCTTACTGGCGACTGAATAGCTCTTAAACATCGAAGTAAGAATTTAAAATTGAATAAGATAAATCGTCTTTGTGTGAGCGACGAAACAATTTGTCATATGAGACATAAGTGGCCACATAAAGCACGGACCAAACAGAACTAACAAAGAGGCTTTTCAAGCAAACTACAGAATAGAGGCGTTCGCCCAAACACCTCCGCTAATGGCGCGCTCGCCGCTCGGTTTAGGTACGCACCATTATTTTATTTTTGTGAGACCCTCAACGCCATTTGTCAGCACATCATCTCTTTTCACTCGGCGACGGAACGTTGGGTCGACAAATTGCGTGGAATTAGTCACGTGACCGCGGCGAGGTGACGAAAAAGGTGACGCTCCGTCCCGTGCCTTTAAGCTTTTGTACGTTGCACGCGGTGATCTGTCTTGAGCCGTGGTCATTGTCGGAGATGCACCTCTCAAGAGCCTTCTTAAAATACACCAAGCCCATAATAACGCCGAGTGAAGGATTAAACGGTTTTTTGTTACAGCTATTAATCATACAAGGTTTAAAGCAGAATACTATACATACATTTCAAAAGTTCGGATACCGTACAAGGTGAGACTTGCTCTCTCTAATGAGATTACGATATTTGTAATAGAATATCTTAATTTTGTGATAAAGGTTTTTAGAATCAATTGTATTGCACAAATTGTAGTAAAAAGTATTTTTTTAAATGTGCCAATTTCTGTTTCACACTGTTAAATTGTAGATTTATTTCAAATTCATGATTTTATGGAGTCAATTTATGTTCATCATTCATGTTTTTTTTTTGTTTATATGACCATTTTGGGAGTAGAAATTAGGATAAGGACCAAGAAGTTGGTTTTCCTACTAGTGGCTCGAGTTAATTCACGTCATGGATAATAAGGTACAGACCAATTTCATATCGGCCCCATTATCTCCTGAGAACTGACATAAAGTGCTTCATTTGAATGCGTGGCCACGCTTGACGAGCTTATATCGAAACACAAGGTAGTTTGCGGCTATTTACTTGTACTACATCATGGTAGAATTAGAATTAGTAAAACATATCTAAAAACACGCGCCCGTAAGTTCCTTTTAATATAAAAAAAAATCGAAACCGCTTCATCCGTTCGAGAGCTATGGTGCCACAGACAGACAGACACTTCAAACCTATAACACCCCTCTTTTTGCATCGGCGGTTTAAAAAAGTATCGTGGGTGTGATTTGGAAAAAACTCTAGATGGATGGTGACTTTTTAGGATAGCAGATATTTTTATTATAGGTAGGTATCATACATAATTATATTTAACTAACCTCCTGGAGAACGCCGATTCGCAGTGCGCGCAGCGGTATTTCCTGTCGCCGGTGTGTAGCTTGACGTGGCGGTCCCGCGACCGCTTGTGCTTGAACAGCCGCGCGCAAAACTCGCAACGAAACGGCATTTCATCCGTATGCGTCTGTATAACAACAAGTAAAACAAAATCAAAAACAATTAAAAATCTCACGATATTTAAGATGGGATTGAAAAACGATAAAATTTACAGCTACTGCAGCGACCCCTGGTGAGTTGGTACCATAAAACCTATCTAATAACATGCACCAATCAGATCAAAACCCATAACTGAAAACAATAGTAAAATCTGACAAGAGGTTTTGGAGTTAAATGGTAACATTGGTCTGCACTGCAATCCTCTCACCCCAAACGCATGGATGCCATCATCATCCGCCGTGGGTAAAAAATAATAATTGGTATTCATGTTTTAGGTAGGTACATTTTAATGAGTGTGCACAGGAAATATTATGTAAAATGGGATAATGAATTCCCCTATCTCCTTTCTGCCGACAAATGTCTTAGCGCATGCCTTGATGTAATATTCGAAAAATGTTCGAAAATCCTTAAAAGTTTACTACCTAATGGTTTCGTATCAAAGAGTAGGTATATTCATTTACATGCGTGCAAGCGATTGATGTTGCATTACTTTTACTAAAAACCAACTTAGTGAGACATTTATGTCACGATGTAAATAAATCAATAAATACCATCTTATTTAATTGTAATCTTTGAATACATTACAACATCGTTACTGACTACCTAGTTATTACTAGATAATACATAATATACAATAATACACAATATATAATGATTTAAAGCAAATCAAAATCAAGTTATCTTTAATTATGATGTTATGAGCGGCGGGCGAGATATCGGTGATAAAATTCCGATTCAGTAGCTTCCAAATGAGACGAGATGCTATCGCCACCATCGGCCACTCCAAACGTCCCGCTTATCTACAGTGACTGGGACATTCATGGGAGAAGCTTTATTCTTTTTAAGTCTACTTGTTTGAATCTATTCATTGATATGTCTTTTTTATCAATTGTATCTATATGACATTGGACTTGTATTAAGATTTTTCTTTATTGTATCTTTATAGTACTTAAGTCAATAATCAAAAATCAAAAAATTTTATTTGTCTTTAAAATTATATCATTAACTTAATTGTCAGGGACCACCTAGTAGGTATACATACCTACATTATGCATATGCCTGTGTCAGGTGGCCGACTAGTAAATTAGTAAGTAGTAACTGCTTAAACGATTTTGAGGTTCTCACCAAAAATAAAATCGTTATGTAACTTTAGGTGGAAAGTTACATTACAGCATTGAAATAATATAAAAAATGGACAGTAATATTATACACGATCGTGTAATATATTCAAGATTTTTTCGTAATTGCTCATGCGTCATGTCATGTCTGTTCGTAAAAATAGCTATTACTGAGTAACTCACTCAAAGGATTATTCAAAAGCAATAATGGGAATGCTAATGCGTCGCCGCTGGCAGTAAGACAATACCATTAGCCGTTCGCCTTCGTGCCACCCGTGAACTGATGCAGACGAGATTTAGACCGACAATAGATCCCCGAACTGACAGCCGATTCACGCTTTAACTTCTTGACCACCTCGCCGATTATGTCCTTGTGATGTTAAACACGTTACGGATAATTGACTCGACTCAGACCCGCTATTGAGGAATATGCTAAGCATTTTTCTAAAACAAACATATTAAGAACGAAACCGCTGACAGGTAAGTTTTTGTTAGAAACGAAAGTGGCAGTTATCGATCAGCGTGTTAGTGGGATTATCGTATTTGTTCAGACGAGGGTTTTGGTCTCGTGCTCCTCCAATTACCACGGCGAGCGGTTGGCGGGACCCATTAGCATCGCATCTCAATTTGTTAGCGCCGCGGAGACCGCGGGCCGGCCCACTCGAGGTATCCGGGAAATAAACACCTTCCCCGCTGCTGATTATGGCCTTTGCTTCTGCAGCGACCGGTGCCGCGTTCACTCGCGGAAATTATCAGTTACCACGGCAGACTTACCCACTTATATAATGACAGTATTCGCTTGACATTTTGAAATAGGAAATACACGATATTACGTAAACAAAATATAGATTCGTTTAATTAAAGATTGCACAAGTTTATTATTATTAACAGGTGCAGAAGACACATTAATAAGTAGAGCAAGTATAATTCCATCTAACATACTAGTAGTTACGTATACCTACCGTTTAATCTTAGAACATCTGACTGCAGCTGCTAATATATATTTCTTTGCGTTACTGATATTTTTTGAAAATAGTGCCATATAAGTAGATACTTTGCATACAGCTTTCGAATTTTCAATACAGGTTCAGATTAGGTTAACATACGAACAGATATAGCAATACAAACTCATATTTTATTATATAGGTTTATTTTACTTCAAATAGCCGGTAAATGCCGCTGATATGTAATTATGCACGATAAGAGCGCAAACTAAGTTACTTCACTGTTCCTCTTGATAATTATGTTAATACCGTATAGTGATTAATGTGGAGTGACGGGCGAGTGTCCGGAGACGTCCGGCGAGCATCCCATAAACATAGCCGCGGCATGTTTACTGCTCCCTCTTAATTGGAGCAATCGCCCCACGACAGAATTAATAAATCTGATCCTCTTTGCGCGATAAATCCACCACTTATCCGAGGAGCGCCCAAGCCCACGCAAGCTTTCAGCCCTCATAACCTTAAACGAGACTTCGTCCGTTCCGACTGATTAATTAAAAAACGCTTTTGCCTAGTTAGGTTAGGTTAGGTTAGTTAGGTTTTTAAACGCATCCCAGTAATAAGTAGCCTCTTACCCATATACGAGTATATACCGCACATAATGTCTGATGATAATTGAAAACATTGAAACGAATTTTATAATCCAACACGTACTTACCTATTATCACTACAAATTGACTTTTTTTAAACATAGTCACGTATTATTATCCTTTGTTAGGTACTACCTATCACCTTTATCATAATAAATCTCATAAAATATTAATAAATCGGCTGCATCCTTCATTGAGACTTGTTGTGTTTAAGTGTTTCGTGTGAGAATTCAATAATGGAATCGAACGCCGAGCGCCCCAGGAGTCGGCCCAGCGCACTGGGTGCCCGCGCCCCGCGGCGCCTGCCCCGCCACAACGACGCACTCCGTTTATGGCGAAAAGGCACGCGAATAACACACGATTTATTATTATTCAACAACAACAAATACCGTGAGAGCGGCCGACATAATACGCTCCGACGTTGTTAACTTTTCCGCGTAAAGCTCACCAAGAGGCATTCCGGACTAGTTTAAGGCGGCCGTGATAGCCAATAAAGGCCCGAAAATGGGCTGCGGTGACTACCGAGCGACTTTCCCAGGTGTAATAACAGCGATGTCATCGTCGGTTCACACCGCGGGGTCAGCGCGCGACACCCGGACGCTCTACCGCCTCGCCGCTTAATCTGCCCGGGCATCGGTATCCATCATACTAAATGGCTACTAAAACGTTGCCTGTTACAAAACATTGAATTAAATGTCTACTTTTCAACATATTTATACCCAGATAATGTTTAATGACTCAACGCTTCCAAGGAACGGGGAGGTTTCAAAGTTTTAAAATAATGCAGCACATTAACATGAAGAATTCTTTTTTTATATTGGTAAAAATTTATTTGTAAGCTTGTACCGCTTTTTGTTCCCTTCAATATTATAACTAAGTAAGAAATACAGACTCAAAAATGTTATATCGTTCAACAATCATGGAAAAAAACGAAAATGTTTTACTACCTACCTACTTGCTTTTAACGATAAACATTCCAAGAATTTTGCTACTGTACATTGTTGACACAAATGACACAGAATTTTTATGCTTCAAATAATAACACGAAACAGGCTTTGTAAGTAGCTTATTAAAGTAACTACGTACCCAGTCCGCGTCTAATGGTTCATCTTAAAATAGATTTACATAGATTATAGTATTTATGGGTAAAATTACTATAAGTATATGTTACCAAATAAGCGTTGTAACAGAAAAAAAGATATACCTAAGACACAAAACAGAAAATCTTAAAAAGATCTGCCTACTATTAACTTTATACCGATCATTTGCAATACGGTACAAGCCCGGTCTTACTTATTGTCTTTGCTTAAATTTACTCTTAAACATTATGATTATTTCTGCATGTAGCGTGATAACACATACTTTAGTTTGATCATTTTAATTTTAGTCAACACAAAAACAGTGGGTGTAAAGATGGCGTGCCTGGTCGGTTCATTGAACAGAAAACTTTATGACTACTATTTAAATGCTGGCAGCATTCAGTATCTAAACTTACCACCTAAAACGTCATGCCATTTAAGTACCTAGAAAGAAGTTTCAGGGCATCCACATTTAGGAAAAGTTTTTTTATACTTGGAAGTCGTTTTTATAGCTACTCGTTTTAAGAATAATGTGCGCACTTTTGAAGTTTGCTAATGTTAAAATTTACGCGGATACAAAAAGCACCGGAAATAATTTTTATAAAATAGATAATATGTGTTGCAAAATATACATAAAAAAAATATGAAAAATATATATGTATAAAATAAAGAATAGCGGCAATAGAAATACATCATATGTGAAAATTTCAATTTTCTAACTATCACGGTTTACGAGATACAGCCCGCTGACAGACAGACAGACAGACAGACGTACAGCGAAGTCTTAATTATAGGATCCTGTTTTTAACCTTTGGGTATGGAACCCTAAAAACGACGTAAAGTTAGAATAGATGCGGTAGAGTCGACATGCTACGGGGGGCTCTACTGTGGACAATCTTATTGAAACTTTAACGTTTGGAGCCCACTTGGAGCATTAGCCTGTAATATTTCAGATTGGATTTTGATAATTTAGTTGATTCTGTACGCACTGTAATGCTCCGTGCTTTTCCCTCACCAACGTAATGCTCGAATCTGTAACGTTACACTACAGACCACAGGCGAATGTTTCACGAAGGGAGCTCCTTTAAAGATAGCATCGAGAAATATGAATTAGATAAATGGTCTAAACTTAAACACCAGACACTGTATCTTTTTTTCTAAAAACAAAAATCTATTAAGACAAACTCCGCGGCTTATAGTCTCTCGCTATACTTTCTATATAATAAGGGTCAGTTATTGCCGCTCGATAAAGATTCTGATCGATGGAACTATTTATACGGTACTTTCTTTAGCGCTGGCTAGTCCAGCGTAAGTAATGCAGGGACTACGCAATTGATTTATTCCTATAATGATTGCTTTTCCCAGCGGTCAGATGATAAAGGTGTGTGTTGGCCGGCTAGGGAGTTGTTATCGCGAGCCTATTTCCGGCCGTCACCGCTCTGTCGCGGCGCGAGCGCGACGCGATCATCGCGATACATTTGTCGGCGCGCCACACCACGGCCGCGCAACGGCTGATCGATATCGCCAAGACGCAACGGTGACTGCAATTGCATACAGATAATCTAATGAAATCCTTTTACGATTTCACTCGCCAATTTAAAAAGGATTTCAATAATCGCGGCGAATTCCATCGGTTTTCGGTTGCGTATAAAAATCGCTAATTATTGGTGTCGCATTTTCGTATTGTTTGTCGTGCAAAATATTAAGGCTCCCTAGTCTTCGAGGCGGGTTTTTGGCACAGGCGTGCAAACCAGTTAACGTAGGCGGACTATGACCGGCGTTATGCAAAGTGACGTTTCTATTTGCCCTATCTGGTTGATCTGTCGAGGCGTGTGTCGCTGGTAATCGTAACGCAACGGAGAGATCGGCGAGGCACAAAGGAGCCGAGATGTGCGACTGCCGTAATGGCCTGCACGTCACAGCAGCCTCGCGCTGCGCACTGCAAGCCTACTGCGATACATATCTCAATACACACCGGCTCCGCAAAATGGACCATTTTGGGTATCTACTTGCTAATGAAGCTCGGCGCTGCATGGCGAAACTCTAACGTGAATATACAGATATGACGACTTTAATAGCCGCATTGTAGTCAAGTCAAGTTGTTTTATGGCATTAGACACGTTTATTGTTATGGTGGACTGCATAGCTCGTTTCTTGAAGAAGCAGTTGGTTTAGATCTCAATCATTCTAATTCTAATATTATTATATAACTCGTACATTCAATGAAAGCGACGAAAACTTGTACAGTAGGTGTGTTGTACGTTTCTTTTTCCTTGTTGGATAAAGAAATAAACAAGTGTGCAATACAACATTGCAACACTTGATAAAGACTACACATAACTTAAATGTTTTCTTACTATTGACCAATTCCTTTATATCTACATATATTAAACTAAATAATATTCTATACCGAAGGACATACAACATACCTGCTCATGTTTCTTAAGGTAGGACAGTCTCGGGAAAGCCTTATCACAAAACTGGCACTGGTAGGGCGTGTGCTCGGTGGCGCCGTGCGTGAAGGGAGGGTCGGCGTCGGCGTCAGCGTCAGCGGCGTCGGCTGACGTCGGCGTGGAGGACGGCGACGGCGACGGCTCCGGCGTCGACGACGGCCACGAGCTCGCCGCGGTACTACCCACGCTACCCAGCGCCTCTGTTAGGAGATAAAAAAAGTTAGTATGTCCTTGGATGCATATCCTTGGGATATCCCGAAGCGAGAGAAGAGTATGCATTGTTATGTAGTAATACTAAGGCATACAAATTTCAGAGGGGATAGCTGACCCGGCTCGGTACGTCAGTGACCATGTCAGATACACGTGTTAAGTAACAAAAACTAACGACAAATTAGATAGCTACATCTATATCTATTAGATATGTAGATTCAACCTCAAAATAGTAATTTCTTAATTCCTTTTTCTTTTTCTATTGGGTATGCAGAAAATCCCAAATTGTATTGACACGTAGCTCAGCGGATTACATAAAATTTTATAAGGTAAAAATCTCTACATTTTATATGAACGCGTATTAGTACCAATTGGTCCAAATCTAATTGGATGTATTACACAGTTTAAAAAATCAGTAGGTTATGATAAAATACTTATACATATAATCATCCTCATAACAAAAATTACTCATTTGGTAGGGTAACATGAACAATTTGTCAAAAATGTTTTCTATAAACATCCAAGCAACATTGCAAAAAACACAGGCAAAAAATATAAAATGAATGTTGAGCTCACAGGCATAAAGTACATTACGGTTGACGGTGCATGTACATAGATTTGATAATGCCATCGTAAATACTCAAGAAGCGCCATATTTCGGCGTTAAGGGCAATATATCGCGACACCTCGCAGTGGCGGGAAATGTAAACAAATTGAATGGGCGGCGATGACGAGTGGGACCGCCACAGATTATAACTAATGACGAAAAGCTCGTCTTCGCGGTACAGATGAACGCTTCAATTTTAATTTATAATAATTGTTTGCCTAAAACTTGTCACCATGTCTCATGTTTTATTACAAATGAATCGAGGAAATAGGAAATACTTTATGGCCTAATTGGTATAGATAACATCGCGTTACACATTTTTAATAGAGCGGCGTGTAATTAAAATATTCTCAAATTATATGCTCAAATAATTATTATAGCACACGTTGTGTTTACATTATTACACAAATAAAATACTTAACATTTTGGTATTTAGATTAGTAACATCCAAATACGTACTAATTAATTTCAATATTTTTCAAATTTAGTAATTTGATCTACAGTCTCTACGCCCAAGTTGAACTCTATAAGAGCGGTTTCAGACTAGCGTTTTTTGCCGCGGCGTATACGGTCGTTTTTCTACGAGCGTTGACGCGCGTATAAGCGCGAGTCACTGACAGACGTCACTGAACTACACCAGTATACGCGCGTTGACGCGCGTATAATATTGTAGCGCACCTGTACGCGCGTATGCTGAAACGACCGTATACGCGCGGCAAAAAACGCTAGTCTGAAACCGCTCTTAGCTTGTAAGGTAAGTGCATCACATTTTTGTAAATTATGCGAAAGAAACTTTTAGGCAACAAATGTTCCGCGACACGGGTCGCCAGCGACGTCAGGCGACGTCGCGAGACGTCGCCAGACTTCGCTCGACATCGCGCGACACATGTCACCAAATACATCAAGTGAAGTCGACCTAAGTCGTGCGATGTTGCCAGACTTCGCTCGACATGTCGCCGATACATGTCGCGGCACATTCGTCGCCTAATGTGTCTTTGGCTTATCAATTTATTTATTTAAACTTTATTGCACCTTATAAAAATACAGGATATAAAAGGTGGACGAAACGCTAAAAGCATTCACTGGTAGTCAACCTTTAGGAAGTCGGAGAGCATTGTAGGCCCACTTATAAGAATAAAAGTCCTCTGTGGAAGACGTTGTTATGAAATAATATACGAAAAGTCAATAACATTTTTTGCAGACCATAAAATATTTTTCTATTACGACGCCTCTCCTTATCCCACCGCGTGTGAAGACTTGAAGAGGCACTATTTGTATCAATCAGGCGCCCTAAGGACGACGGGCGCTGTTGTGCGAGGCCTTAATGATGTGAAATTACTTCACATAAAGAGAAATAAAATCATAAAATTTTGTGGTTTCATTTATTGAAACAAATATAGTGATATTTATGATTGTCATTATGGATCAGGTAAAGAATGTTTTAACGTTGAATAATGGAATTTGGTCCTTGAACAAAATTTGGTATACCTAGTACTTATAGATCATTATTTTGCAATTTCATAATTACAACCCATATCTGTCCCAATGCTCAGCTCGGGTCTCATCTCACAATGTGAGGGGTAGAAGCCATAATCCACCACGCTGGCCAAATGCGGATTGGCAGACTTCACACAGCTTTGAGAACTTTATAGAGAACCCTTAGGTTTGCAAGTTTCCTAGCAATGTTTTCCTTCACCGAAACAATTGATAACTGTAAGCCAGTGGTAACTTATTTGTTCTTAATTTATATATGCACCTGCTGCAAGTTATTATTATTTTTCGTGAGTGTGTAGACACACGCGACGCTTAACTTTTTGGGCTATTTGACAAGTTTTAAAATTTATTTTATATAATTTAGTAGAGATTAAGAAACCCAGTAAAAGTTGTCTTTTATAATTCTGGTACATAATTTGCTGTATAAAATCAAATTAAATATTTAAAAATAAATATCCAATATGTCCCGCTACACTTTCCCGTTTTCATCTCAAATATGGATTACTCATAAAAACTGGTTAGTTTACTACTTAAGACACTCATACCTAATCTCCTAGAATAGCAAGTAAATAAAATTCAACTAGGGCTTTTGACTTGTCAAAAATTGATGCAAATTATAGCACTAGGAATGATAATTCATGATTACGATAAATTCTTTTCAATAAAAAAAATATTAAGCTATAGGTACAGAGCGAGTAGGTAGGTACACAAAACACTCGTCATTTACGTACTTGATGGCGCCACCTGCACGAACCAAACAACAAACAATGACGTCACAGTAATTTCTCAGTCTTTTAACTTGGCAGATAGAATATCAAGTAAAGTAGTAGGTGGCATCCGTCGACCATAGGATAGCCGTAATTAGCAGCGATTGCGAGCAATTCGTCGGGTGACGGTGGCGCCGCAGGCGGTGGGCGGCGGAAACCCACTTCCTAATTGCGGCGTCTGAGACACCTCAACCGGCGCCTCGGCAATCAACGCCAATCGCCAAACGCCTATCACATGATTCTCAAATGAAAAAGGAACGGACTGCTCTACCTATACTGTACCATAATTTTATTGTTCTATGACTCTACGTATCTCTACATTTTAAGAAGTTAGAGAAATAAATTAAAATTATTTTATTTTATTTCGTTAAATTCTTAAAATGTAGAGATATTGTACTATGTTCACCTGTGAAATGTTGTTCTAACGTTATAGCGCTGGGTCTAATAAATTAATCATCAGGTACATATTAATTTCAGCGAAACATTAAAGTCAATAGACAAAAACAATTAATTGTGTTTTTCATATCTGTCGTCGACCCAACGGCCGTTACCATACTGGATCATCACTCATATTCCAATCTCTGGGTTCGATTTCCAACGCGGCAGAATTGAAATGATAAGTTTAAATTTAAAAGTGGTGTAAGTGTGTTTTCCAATGCAACAATGGCCCGGGGAATCGTAGTAAGGAATTAAAAGACGTTATTTACTTATATTTATGTTTTTTTTCGAAATGATAAAGCACCTTAATGGAACGGTGGTAGAAATAAAAAAAATAAATCGTAAATTTATTGAGCAAATAAGTTTTTCTGTGTAAGTAAGTGGTCGACGAACAAATTGACGTTTCACCTGATGGTTACCGCTACCCATTGATATAATTAGCAACAAAGGCAACATCGATCTGTTGCTGGCTGAGAACAGAAAACAAGAAAGAAAAAAGAGGTTTCTGGGCCCTCCCCGCCCTCACGCTAGAAGACGAGTCGTTTAGTGACTCAATCACGAGGATATTTATTATTATTGTATGTATTCTATTGTAAGTATTAAATCATTCAATCATATAGGCATACAGAGGAGTGATTTAATCAACTGAAATTAATTTACCTGTGTAGTTTTTATTAAAACGTGATTAAAACTTATCATCACGTCAAGGGTTAATTTTCAATTTAATTCGACACACGAAAGGTTAACTAACAATTTAACTAACTTTTAATTACTCACGTCAAGGGCACTATGGCCATCAATTTATTTACCATTTCAATTAGGCGTATCTTCTTGAGATTGCAGAAAGGTTATGTATATTTTGTTTTGTCACTTTTTAGGGTTTTGTAGTCCAAACAGAACCCTTATTGTTTCGTCATCTCCGTTCGTCCATCTGTCCATGTAAAGCAGGTTTTCTTTATATTAGAAAGCTGAATTTGGCTTGGTACATAATTATCACAATGACAAAGTGGTAGAATAAAATCTTAATGTTTTTTCGAGGTATCTTCTCTACATGTAAAGTCAGGGTATTTCTCGGTTGCCCCATAGTTTAGTGGCGTCTTTGGATGGATTTATAAAATTAATTATGGGTGTCCAATGACAATTTTTCAGTTTAGGAGTCGTTTAGCGAAAACAAGTTTTTAATTACTAGTTATGGTTGGTAGAGTCTTCTTTAACAATGGAATGGTTGATGTTCAATATGCAAAATTCTATGAAGAAGTACTTAGGTACTTATATATATTGGATATGTGTGACTAATTAAAAAAAAACTATCACAACTACTTATCATTTGCAAGTTATCGCGCAATGGTCGATTAAATTACCACTACCCTTCGTGCATGTGGCCCGATACACAATTGCCCTATTTTTTACATATTTAATCGAACCGAAATCTCATTGATTCTAATTATACCAAATGCTTTCAAGTTTTTTTCAATGTTCAGAACCTAATGAACTTAAAATAACTATTTGAAATCTAACAGCGCGATACCACTTTTTAAGGTTTCATAAATCTAATGAGAAAACAACATTCTTATAGGATGTACCTATACACGGGTTCATCTATAATAATATATTCAATATTCATCTGTAACAAGCTATAAGAGATAGAATTTTAGATCTAAGTTACACGACAAAACTTAATTTGCTTTTAAGGGACATTACAGGAAACCTTAAATGAGTTGCCATCTTAACTCATTAGCTCCTTTATCCTGACATTATAGGTAGACTTAAAAAATATATTCATTAATTATCAAATTGACATGCTTTTGCTGTGGTTCCCATGTCCCATGATAAACATGACTCAGGTCAGGTATTATCAATACTTACCTAGCTTATTTAGTACCTAGGCTCATGAGTAAGCTCTAGGAAACTCCTCCTCAGGTTAACAACATAGACATAAAATATTGCGCATATGCGCATTCGATTATGACAGCTTGTTATAAAGTCCCTTCGAAGATTATAACCTTATTTTTAAATCTTATAGTTTTCAGACAAAAGTACCTCTCAATTGTAAAAAGCTCAGTGCTCTATTTTCTTAACTAGCGATCCTCAAATTGTTATTTTTTTTCAGTAGTAGGACAATATCTTGACGAAATCTATAGGTAATAAATTGCACGGTTCCTCATAAAGCTTAAAGATATACATATGAGATACATAAGTTAACGAATTGGAAATTGGCCAATTGGATTTTGCAAGCTGATAGGAAGTTGAAAAGCTCTTGAAATTCATCACCATAATTCTTCGTCTTGAATGTTGGGGTTTATTTTAGAATGAAGTTATTATTTTTGACAATATTTTTGTGTAAGAGTTTGTTATAGGTTATACTTTTGTGTTAGCGTATTTAATTTTTCATACTCATATACCTATGTACGTCCATGAAGCATCATAAATTGATTGTTACATAATTATGAAATTAATGTTAAAAATACTAATTACAAAACACTTCACCTTTTATATCTTCAGTAGTGACGTCGTGGTTTTCTTTATTTGCTTGTATTTTCTCTATGAGGTGCTCCAACCTGCTGCTGTTGCCTTTGAATAGCATGATCATAGCGTCTTGGGGGCGGCGGCGCGGTCGCCGGGCGCTGGCTGCTCGGTGCTGTGCAGGCTGCAGATTGCCGCAGGTGCATCGATTCCAGTTTATTTTGGGGTTTTTGTGGATGAACTTATCGCGAGTGCGAATTAATGCGCAACGCGTGTCCGACAGGTGGCACTAATTGAAGGGGCGCCCGCCGCGAGCTGCCCTCGTACGCTTCCTTCACGGCAATTATTTGGGTGGCTGCCGTCGAGCGACTTAATTAGCGACAATCGTTTGTGGCACGCACCTTTGCGTTCCGGTTACAGGTGAATCGAGTTTCGGTGTGATGGGTAACTTTGTCCATAAACTAGGTACGACTACGGGATGAGGCGCGGTACGGTACAGGCGTCCTCCTTACATTGTATGTGTGGAGGAAGCACATCGATAGGCGTGTGCGTAAACGCGTAAGTTTCAGCAGGTGTGGTGTTACACTTAGACGTAATTCGGTCGGTGCAACGGTGCACGGGCGCGCGCGGCGAGTGGCGAGTGGAGCGCGACTGCGAGGCTGCGGGCTCGGCGGAGGCTCGGTGGGCGACCGCAGCACCCGCGGCTCCCTGCGCCCCGCCCGCGCTCCGCCCACTGCCCGAGCCGGCGCCCACACACCCCTTCGAGGAAAACTTTTAACGCTCTAAACTATGCTAAAACTATTTCGAGCTCGAAACTTACTGTTTCACTATTTAACCCTTAAGCTCATTTTACGTTCAGTCATGATGGACAATTGTGAATGGATAGTCCATACTTATACTGTGATCAATTTTTAATATCGTAACATATTAGAAAGATAAAATGTTGATGCTAAAATGCTTCATTTTACTGTTAACTCCTTACTGCGACAAATCAAAGATGATCCAAAACTTTAGACTGATTTCCAAGTAGTCACCCATAAGATTGTGTTACACTACAATGCTATTGTTACTTCCACACAAATATAGATACGTAAAGAATATCTCACATAACAATATTTGAACATTATTTAACATTATATTCGGGGAGAAGTCCCGAGCGTAATCAATCGTTAACAGCTGACGTGTCGTTTAACACAAATGAGGCGTACGTGAAAAATGCATAAATCTAAGTGAAGACGAGGCGACGGCTGCTAAAAGCTTTTTAAACTGGGAACGAGGAGGAAAAGTGTTAAGTGTGCTAAGTACGTTTTCCCGTTCCACCCACAGGTGGGCGCGACCAATGGGCGCCGCGCCCCTGCCCCCCGCGCCCCCCGCGCGCCGCCACTAGCCTCCACTAGAACTAGCGCTACCTTTTAGCAACGGCCGAAAAAGATATCTTTAGTAAAGTGCTTACGTGCTTAGTACAATATCCTTTACCGATACAGCCGCGCATACAGAACAGAGTATATAATACGAGATACATTATTCAGCATATCCATGGAGATTTCTTGTAATATTAGAGTAGGTTCACGTTCCCAGTAACATGAGCTACTACAACTAGCATCTCATAATCAATATTATGAACATAATTAAATTAGGCAAGTACAAGTGTTGATGGTTGAATAACATCCCATGTCATTCAAACAAATTTAAATTTATCGATATAAAGAACTAAACCTCAACGAACTTGTACGTTAAAAAGTAAAAGTTAGTTTTTAATAGTAAAAGTATCAAGCATTGCGACTCAGGTTTGAGTCCCGATCACAACAGACATACATTTCGCGCGCGAGTTCTTTGCCGAGAGGCCTGACTTCCCGCGTCACCCCGCCGTCTTTAATATAGTGTCATTAAAGTTCAAAATTATTGGTGCTCCCCCCCTTTACTCGGCAATGAACTGGCGCGCGAACTGTAGGTACCTAAAATTGTTGATAGCGAATTACTTTATATTGATGACTTTGTCAACAAACAACTTCACAATACTCAGACCAAAATGCAAATTGGCAGAGTTCACATCACACAATTTTGAGAACATTATGGAGGAATCTCAAATGGGAGGTTTGCTCATGATGTTTTTTGCAACGGAGCATGTGATAATTCAATTGTAATACGGACATAATTTTTTTGGAAATTAGAGGTGTGTGCAGGATTAGAACTGTTATCGCAACCGGGTGACCAACATTAGAACCTTTGGACTAGATACTACGCTAATAAACACAGCTGGTAGGTGGTACCCAATTATCTTCTGAACCTAATGCACGCTTAGAAATAAAAAGATGTAATTAAAAAATCCCAACTTGTGGGAATAAGGGTTTAAAGTTTTTTTGATTTTCCGAATTATCTTTGATTCAAAACTGACGTAATTTTATGACGATTTGAGTCCTTTAAATTGTATATACTGTA
>DWKA01000161.1:0-21067 GCA_018249155.1 Panoquina ocola ocola
ACTGATTTAAGTAAGAATTTTTTTTTCACATCGATTTTTTTAAAGTATATTAGATATTAGGACAATATTTTCGACTGTTTTTCAAATCTCTATACCTTAAACTTACAGTATATACAATTTAAAGGACTCAAATCATCATAAAATTACGTCAGTTTTGAATCAAAGATAATTCGGAAAATCGCAAAAACTTTAAACCCTTATTCCCACAAGTTGGGATTTTTGAATTACATCTTTTTATTTCTAAGCGTGCGATATATATATTTTTTAATCGTATCTAATATATTTATAATCATGTAAACACGTCCAAAAACTGTATGTAAAGTACAAATCTTTTAGCGTATTAACAATTATTAATAACTTTAAGTTTAAGTAATTGCGAAAGAAAAGAATCCCTATGAGTATGAAAGCAATAAAACAAACAGCAATAAATCAATACAAGTGTATTTGGCGCGATTGCTCTTTCAGTTCGGATTCACTTCTGATCTCGCACACCATTTAATTTAATAAACTGTCGGCACCTGTTTGTGTGTACAAATGGACCGGACATACGTTTCCCGCCTTGGTTTTCCGACAGGGGTGCGAATCGCACCCCCGTGATGAATTCACCTTTTATTTTGTCCCACTTGACTCGATTGAGAGTGATTTTTGAGCGTGAATGGGCAGCCGGTGTAATTAACCAGTGACAGGACGAAAAGTACTTCGAAAGCCATAAAATGAAAACTCGATTCAAATGCTTCAACGACGTTTTATTGCTTCGCCTCTTTATTCCTCTGTTTAACTATACAAACAACAACTTATACAGCTTAAAGTTCGGGATCAAGTCTAGCTTAAATTACCATGATTGGACCTCTGTACGAATTCATTTAACTTTCATGGACCAAGTTTACTGTAACAATATAACATAACAAAACTTTGCTGAATCTTAGCCGAACATTTGAGCAGTGCCCCTTACGAATAGTTTACCAGACAATAAATTATATAATAACCCCTCGTTCGGGGTCCAACCTGTTCACTTAATCAAGGAATATATTCGGCAGAATCACCTCTTTAGAAACAATTAATTCGTCCTCGATTAGGGCCATCGCACTCAGAAAATGTCTTTGCGGTGTCAAATGGACTAGGGTTGTGTAATACAAGCATACCCTCTGTAAATTACTTTTAGCTGCTCTCTCCTAAGATCTTGATATTGAAACATAAAGGCTTAATGAAACATTGTTGGGATGTGCTTTGAAGGTTATTTATCCAATTCCCTTAGTTTATTGTTTCAAAGCAAAGTAAGTATTATCTTTAATTATTCGTCCCTCGATAGTGAAGTGACCGGTATCAAATTATCTTTATTTTAGTAACTCGTAAGTAAAACATCCCATTACACAGTGTCCGGTCATTAAAGGGAAGCCATTAGAAGACATTGTAACCAACGAATTCTCTAAATACTTCCTTTGTTCGTATTGGCACGTAAATATTTCTATGTAGTAAAAATAGTGTATAGTAATATTACAAAAAGTATTTTTACTTTAATTATGTAAACACTGCATGAGTATACTATACATTCTACATGCAATGAAACATTTAGAAACTAATTTAGACTCAATGATCAAACTGCTATAAAGGCAAGTTTCTCCATTAGATTTCGCCATAAGTAAGCAGGAGTTTGTAAGATTTCACTATTGTGGTGTTAAATGTCTGAGATGGAGTTCAAACAATAATTCCGGGAACATATGAACGGAAAGCTTATAATATACGAGAACGAGGGACCGTTAAGTAATACAATGACAGTTATGGAAATACAAATAGGTACTATAGGACATTGTGAAATGATGAATTGATAATTGTTTGTAGGTATTTATGAAAATTATAGGTAGATGAGTTGAGTATGTCTAACGAGCGTTTTACTCATCGTTCTATCAATCATTTCTAGAGTTCACATGCAGCCGACATCCGTGAACTTTTAATTTTCTCCTGAACAAATTCGAGTAGGGGTGCCCCATTTGATGTCCAGGCTTGGCGAACTTCGAACGCTTTATTACTGTGTCCGGCTTTAAGTGGGTGTAAAGTTTCAACACCCTTTGATTTACTCTCCGCACGGCGAATAGGTGTACGGTAGATCGAACGAAATGTGTTTAATTACGTTAGGTATTTTCTTTACATTTGTATTTGATACGTCACCTTAAATTCGTTTCATAATATCTTCTTGTTGTAGCTACTAAGTAAGAATGATATCATAAAGATACTCTTTAATAGTTACCATGGGAATAACGAGAAACACGATCCGCGTAATGACCCCAGCAATTATTACAATAATACTCTAAAAGGATATCCTTAATCCTATAATCGGAAGCCAAACTAACGTGGCGCCGTCCCGCATAGAAATACCTTAAATTGGCAACACGGTCCGGCGGGCCGACCATAAAACATCTTAATGAGTACAGCCAGCAGCTGTGAGCCTCCATATTGCCGGTCTCATATCCATGCAAACTACCCACCGACAACGTCTTAGCGGCCTTACTTTCCTCCACCTTGTTTACAAGTCGGCAACTAATTTGTTGCAATATGTGCATAGGACAACATTATGGGTCCTATCTCGCTCGTGCGTGTCTTGCATACATTTACCATCAACCTCGCAGACGAGGTTTCGACTCAACCTGACCCTTGCCTGTTCCCTCCTTTATTCAAATTTAGCCCGGACCGACCATTTGGACACGGATTTGTTATAAGATTAAAGGAAGATTTCACTTGTGAAACAATATGGCAGACGATTTACATATTTCGTTTCCTTATTAGTTTCGGGATATTTGTTTTGGGGCCAACGAATTTACATCCTCTGACCGATTAAATGGCCCTTAGGCATCTTTAATGGGGGTGCCGCGTGGTCGTTGTTGGCCTTAGTAAATGTGTGCTTATGCGTAATTGAATATTTTATGGGCTGGAGCAATATTAGCGCGGAACTTTATTGATTTCTACTCGCTCAAACTTTGTGACTTACAGAACTAAATACAAATTCTTGTGTGTTCCCCAACTTGAATTCGCATTGAAGAGAGTAAACAGGACCTTTCATATCTCGCTTATTCAGTTGGTACATGTGTTTATCGTTTACATTTATCTGTTGACTGTTTTTATTCCGTAGTTGACATTTACCCTCTGTTCCAACAAACTCATCTCGTTCCCGACGAGTTTCTTTCATTCGCTGTACGAGTGCTCGCGTTGCATTACCTCCATTCAACTCGAGATAGCTTCACTTAGTTTCCTCTTTTTCCGTGCGGACGGGTTAATTTCTGCATCTTTATTATTCGAGTGGTCGGTATACGGACGGGTGTAGTCTAGTCAGTCTGCTAGCGTAGATTGTGTGGCTGAAAGCAAACTTGAATTGTTGGGTCGCCGCCGCGTGGAGGTAATGAACGCACGGGTGGGACATGGTGTGCCGCTGAAGGCGTCTGGTTCGAGCGAGAGGCACGCGGGGGGGGGGCGCCGGGAGGGGGTACCAGCAATGGAGGAAAGGGAGGATGCAACGCGTCCTGTATGCACAGCGCCGCTTCCGCATTCGTTAATGCAAAAACGGGTACAGACTTCAGGTGTACATTTTCAGCGCTTGTGTGCTTTATATTCGATGTTAAGGCGCGCGTCTTTGTGCAATGTTCTGCCTTAATTATTATTACATTTTATCTCGTCTACGTTTAAGCCCCGGCGGTTTTGTGCTATCCTTGTTTAAAGAGTTATATAACGAGAACTAATGCAATACTGACATATGAGCGTGTATTTGTATTAACATTTAAGGTGATATTTAATTCATCTTTAAACATACGCAATACAACGAAATATTTCCGATACAAATCCATATCCAAGCACGTCTGTAAGTTGGATTTCTTTTTCGTTTTCCATTCCATTCTGCTTTAATACGTACAAAAAGAAGTAACCTGCGGCTTAACAATTCATTATTGCATTCGTTCATTTCGGGTTCATTAAAATCGCATTAGGATTAATTTTTCTCGTCCCCATTTTAATTCGCAGTTTGCCGAGGGGATCTCTGGGTAGCCGGTTGCAATCATCCATTGTCAATATTTGTAGATTTTTACCTGGGCCTCTGTTTTACGATATTGCACGAATCCTATAGACCTAAAACTCTGTTTAACTTTTTTATTGTTTGCTGTATTCTTTATGTAGGCGTGTCATTTATATTTATTGGACTATTAATGTGTATCTAATTATTTGATCCTATAAAAATGTTTATAAATAATTTTAATCTCAGGAATCTTCTATTCATCTTATACATTAACGTTTAAAATTTTGTTATTTGACAAAGTCGTTTAAGTGGGAATAAAAAGAATTCCAGAATATAATGAAAAACGCCCTCGATGACGTCTTAATGATGAAATTTCATTAGGTTAATGTTACAATTATTTATAGATACTTATTTTACTTTTAATGTCGTGCAATAAATATTCCTTGTTAAATGCTCGATAGGTCATAAATAATGATTAAATATTTTTACGGTCACACCGTTCAATTTTTGTTATATCGGGTCAATACTATAAAATATGACGTAAACATGGAATTATAGCGGCATCATGGCATCGAAATATCGATATATTATGTCCGGCATTTGATGAGATGTTTGAACATTATTATGACGAAACGAATTACAGTAATTTACTGCTCTAAGAATTAATCAATGTGATAAACTAGGTATTCATTAATATCTGTTTATCATCAATAAGTGCGTTTTTATGATAACAGCCGACAGCGCAGAAAACAGCAGAGACGCTAAGAATTATAAAATGCAAACTCGCATTACTTTGTCTACTACATTGTGTCGAATCGAATGTAAATCGATATTTTCTCAAAACGATGCACCGAAGCCTTACAATAACATCATTCGCACGCGATACTAAGGCCCCTGCCAGGGAATATCTACAATATTATTAATTCAGGCATATTAATAAATGGTGTCATGTTTCGACCACACGGATGTCGCAGGAAGCATAGCCCGTTGAACCATACCAACGAAAATAATGGAATATTCGAACACCCGCACATTCCGCTCATTTTCTTATGAATTGTTTTTTATGTGACTGCGTTTTGTGAATCAATCGGTGGATTTTTATTTTGAAATGTAAAAAAAAAATACTTTTCATTACTTATTTTATACCTGTTATTTTACTGACTAACGTACCAACAATTACGAGTAATGCGTATATAGAAAATACTTTATAATATAGAAAATACTTTATAATTATAATAATTACGATTGGAATAATTATAGGTACAATTTTTTAGTTGTTGTTGATACTATCAACTTGATAGAAAGGAAAATATTACGTTACGGCAAAAATAAAGGCTAAAAAAAGACCTACTATATAGTAGTTCTTATACAAATAATTATAATTGAAAATTATAATTACAATGAAATATCGAGTGTTCAGCATGAAAGTGTTCCAATACGAACCGGTGAACGTAACATGCAGATTTTATCAGCATCGATTGAGCGTAATAAAAATATTCAAACACGCACTCTAATCTATAAGAAGTGGATTTTAAGTTTAAATTGTCCGAAATGAGCGGCCGACGCCGGGGGCTGCAATATCGAGAATCGAGCATTTCACGCTCCGTAAGTTTAGCCGTATCGATACGGATATAATAACCAGTGGAATGGTAACTATAAAGAGAGATTGTATTTTTTACTAACGTCGTAAGAAGTCGGAATGTCCGACCGGCCCTTTGATCGGTTTGATAAAAGTGCTTGCGATATTCTTTTCTTTCTTTTTCATAAAAAATTGTTGATTCATAGTATGAAATGGAATGTCATGTTGCGATAGGTAAACAAACGTGGCTCTTATTTTCAAGTTCAAAACAAACTCCAAAACATACAGACATGTATGATCTAATTATGCCTAATATACTCATACGTGTACTATAAAATACAAACAGAAACGAAATCAATAGATAGATAGGTTACCATTTTTATAAAATATAAGATTTTATTTTTAGGGCAATTTATCAAAAGAATCATATCCAGGAGGAGTACGTAAATGTATCCCATGTTATTGGTGAAGGTCAGCGGAGGCTCGTAACTTAAAGTCCCCACTCGTCCGACAAGAACAATAATCCACACAATTTTGAGGAAAATGTTTATCGCAGGAGCCACTCGCCTCATAAATTTTCCGAAATAAAACAGAGGAAATAGATAAAAAGCTAAACGGTTGTCAGCGGACTTAGATAGGGACATGGCGTGGACAGTTTAGTAATGTTCACATAAAATAGAGCTTCTCGCGAATAAATAACGTGACAACTTTTATAACGGAGTACAATTATGATTATGTACGAGACAGTTTAGGATGAGTTCGTAGTAAAATTGTACATAAACGTACATTTTTGTTTCTTGAAGCATTCGTACTTTGCTACAACTAAAACAGTGTGTGTAGTTTGATTATTTTTATTTACGAGCATGATATGGACCATTTCGCGGTAGGTAATACACTTTATTGCATTATCATATAGGTACTTAACCTTAGTGTATTATTGGAGATAATTAAGGACTACTACTAATTATTTTTATTCATTTTAATTATCATTGTAATAATTCCGAAAACTTTACTTTGTTTACTTATCTTATAATTGGAATAAAAACAGTGTTTAATAAACATTTTTAGTAACCAGCAATAATTCCACTATATCATAATTATTGTTATCCACCCCAAAGTGTTATTCGGAATCGATAACCGCTTCAACCGAACATACGCCGCGGTGATAACTGACGCATCTTATCTGACAACCATTATTTCATACACATCTATCGGAAAGCCATTCCGACTGCGTCTGATTTTATTCTAGGCAATTTATTTTCAATAAAGAACTATAAAAAAGACTTATCTAAATAGCTTGAGCTCCAATGCGAGGGGAGTGAGTGGCATAAAACTTCGGTCCGTACGTTCGCTCGCGGTGCACCAAACTATCAACTGTAGCACATACGTACTTATATTGTGGTCAATTGACAGCCGTGATTCCGTAATTAAAGTAGGTATGTATCAAATTATTTCGTAACCGTCACAATATTAAAAGATTGCAACATATTGACATTGATCAATTGGAAAGTTGTGTGAAAAACAAAAAAAAAAATATCACATCATAAATAAAAAAATATGGGAAACGTTACAAATTAAGTATCTGTTCTTAGCGGAACGGAAAACCAAATATTGTACCAGCGGCTAATTTACATGTTATTCGAATAAGAAACCCAAGGGAGTGCTATCAGCCATTTATGAGTTAAAAGTATTACACAAAGCACTAGATACGCATAACGATATAGATAGATGTAATAATAAGAAAAAGACGCGGTGTGCAAGAAAACGGCTCGCGGCGAATAAGCCCCGCGGAAAGCGGCATTGTTCCGCGACTTTTAAAACGGAACAAAATGAAAGAGGGGTAGGAAATCGGATGAAAATATGAAAAGAATACACGTTATATGCCCAAAAGTGAAACGAAACGTAGGAGATCGGGTCTCAGCCGCGGCGGTCCGCAAATATAATTTGCATAGTCAAGTAGCCCAACTTTTGTCTGCAGCGGATGTTCGCAACCATATTCATTCGTTGCTTTTTAACCACACTCCCATTCTGTATCGGGTTGGACTTTTTATTGCATTTTTTCCCTTTGAACGGATTCCTTCAATATTTCGGTGGTTCGTTTTTATTCATATGCTCGGTCGTCGAATTGTTTCGCGTTGTATTATACACACTTTCTCGTACATCTCCTTTATTATTGTGCCGTGTTACTATGTGAAACAGTCGAAAACATTTCATGTTTGGATTTAATTAAAAACGAATTCATCTGATATACCCCCCAAATAAACACCGGAGCAAAAAATATTCCCGCTCGTAATTGTAAGTAATTTGAATGGTACCAGAATCTTAATTTAAATTACAGAAAACGCAAAAAAATGAGGGCAAAGGAACGATAATATTGAACAATGAATAAGATCGAGCGATCAAAGTATTTTAAAATTAGAACTATTGATGGCTGCAAAGCTGACAACAAAGGATTTAAACTTTTGTTCTATTCTCCTTTCACAAGTCAATTCAAATAATCGATTGAAGAATTATTACGATTCATCTTTGCTTTTGAACTTAACAGTGTAGAAGCTGCCGAGCGGATTATTAAGACACAAAGCGATGCCGACCGGCCATAGACAAATATTGACTTAAAAAAACAAAGAGTTTCGACGTTATTGCTTCTGCTTCATTAAAATCAATACTTATTAAATTTCACATTTCAATTTATACTTACATAGTAAATACTTCCATTTAACATTTTCGGTAAAATATCTATGTATATAAGATACTTTTACGCTCTTAAAGGAGTTAGGGTACCGGATAAAATTTGTCGTAAGCTTTGAGTAATTAGAAGTTCACGCATTGATAGATAAATAACATGGGATGAAAGGTCCAAAAATAAACGTCAGTCGAGTGAGAAACCGTTTTTCAGAGGTGTTACACTGAATCGATTTTCGGACTCGACGGACCGATGAATTTTCCACTGAGTGGACGTCTGGATGAACACCTTTATATCGGCGAAACTTAACATCCTCGTCACAGAACACATATTATACTGAGTTTGTTTGTTGTTGTTTGTTTCGAAACAGTTTCTGTTTTTATAATAGGTAATGACAAAAAAGTATTCATTCATAATTATTCAAATAATGTTACGTAAATACTCATAACATCAATTATCAACTGTGGGAAAAATATTTTATTATTTATTACCTGCACGAAAAAAACACGAATAACATTTTATTTCAGATATAGATCATACACAACAAAACTTTTCTGCTCAGAAATATATAATATATATCTTGATCGAATGAGTAAAGCATACTTCATCATCATACCTGTAAAGGTTAATCTTTACACTAGTGGCTAATTAAAAAGTGTTATCATTATACCCTTTCCCCGTGCAGAAATCGTTATCTTAATTAGTTAACTTAGCTAAGTTCTAAGCTGTATTTAGATTGGATTAAAAATAAAGCATTCGAATGTTCGTCATTACGAGCCGGGCGCAGGTCAAGAGATGACAAATGATGCGCAGGAGTCGATCACTGGTGAACCCGACCGTTTCATTAGCACCAACATTAATTACTAGCCAATCTTTAATGAGAAAACGTTTTTTAACCTCCATTAGCTATTTTGAACTATACGTGTTGCTTGGGATTTTATAACTTTTTTAAAATTGCGATTTTAATTTTTATTAAAACTTATTTTATATTTCTTGCCTTGCCTACAGAAAGCTTAAAAGTAATTATTTCCATTACCTTTTCAAACTAAATCTACGCGGGCTCATAGAATCTTACACGCATATTTTAAATCTCTGCTCGTTCTTTCTTATAAGAAATTATAATTTCATAATCTTATTAAATTTTCATTTTGTCATAATTTCACTGACTATATAAAACTGTTTCATTTTGCGAAATTATAATACATTCATCACATTTATCATAATGGCAGAACGATAAAATCACCCGAACATAAATATACCAACCTTATGCAAATCATTTTGAGGCCATGATGCTTTCGTAGGAGGTCCATTGAGCTTCAAGTTACTCATATTCTGAGTAATAAGGACAAAAATATCAAAGTATTACGGACGTGAAAGAGAAAATATAACATCAAATCAAACGGTACGATCATCGATGGGGCTTATCCAATATCGAAAGAAACTAAAGCGAATCAAAATGATTGACCTGTTTTGTCGAAAGCGAACTCTCAGAACTCATTAACAATGTATTTGTAACCTCGAGAGTGAGAGGGATGCATATACGATGCAATTTTCGTGATTTTCTTAGCTCGGGAATCGCTTATACTTGTGCAAACGTGAAATCGGAATATGGCGAATGCATGTTTATTTTGAAAACTTTGTTTTGTTTCGGATGCTTTATGTGCAGCATTGATTTAGGTTGATATATTATAAGTATTATCCTTAAGCTCAAGCGTTTAACGATTGTATATTTTAACAACACATTTTTGTTAAACGTAATCTTTTCGTCATTAATACGTAATTACATTAAGTGTGTCTTTCTAACGCACGATTGTTGTAACATCGTAGTTTACTTTACAACGTACACTCTCTGCCACTCAAACCACGACCCTCTGGCCAATAATCCCTCACTTGCTCTATTACCCTCCAAACCGGAATATACCTAACAATGCGTGCACTCCTGGTTAACCGCAAAGATAACCAAAGGGTGGCCACTGCCTAGACTATCTAGACAGGTTTACTGATGTTCTGATAATTTGCAGTTATCTTATTGTCATTTTTACTGACGTTTAAATATTAAATGTTTATTCGTAGTTATCTTTTTAATTTCTGTATGAAATCACTTTTAATAGCATTTATAATTACTTAATAAAGACGTTGAATACGCCGAGCTAAAATAATTGAACTTTTTATTCAATTAAACATTGGTATGTCAGTTGTAACTTTGAAAGGAGGGACCTATGAAAATGTTGATGAAATAACAAATATTCCCACACCAAATATTTTTGTATCCCGATATCGTAGCTTTCATTAAATAAAATAACTATCGTTATAGTCTAAATTTACTAAAAATATTCTTTATTTATTCATGTCGTAATATATAGGGTATATGCAGAACAGTACGACCGAAGTACTTACTTGCCGTATGTTACAGAAAATATACAATTGAAGGAAATGTGTCTCTAAACTTAAATTTTATTTTGCAGTCATGTACCAGAAACGACTTAAAAAGGAACGAAAACAACGGCAGCAAGTCCAAGACCAACTGGAAATGGAGCTGAAAAGACGGCAGAAAATAGAAGAGGCCTTGAAGCAGTCTGGGGCGCCTGCTGAGATACTCAGAATTGTTACAGGTAAGGCAGGTCTTGTCTTGTCACTCAACAAGCTCTTACAATAAAATAATTATGAGCAAAGGCTTACACACACATACCCCGTACCTACTAGAATTCCCTGCGTCGTTTTAAAGACTTGGATAACAGAGATTAGACATCTTAGTAATGACACCGATGAACGGAGAACAATCATGTCTAAATGGAATTGTCAGCCGTAAGACAATCAGTCATAGTTTACTGTTGAGTATATTTCAAAATGACTACCAGACTAATCAAATAAAACCTTACCACCAGTCTTAAAATAACAAACTTGAGAAACTAACTTTAAATATGTAGGATGTCAATCACAAATCGATTGTGTCAAATATATCCATGCGAAATCTAAAATTGTACTGTCTTGTAATTTCGAGTTTACTGTGTTTGAATGGCAATCAGTATCAGATTATCTAACAAGTA
This sequence comes from Panoquina ocola ocola, assembly GCA_018249155.1. Taxonomy (NCBI): domain Eukaryota; kingdom Metazoa; phylum Arthropoda; class Insecta; order Lepidoptera; family Hesperiidae; genus Panoquina; species Panoquina ocola. The sequence goes on from DWKA01000161.1 coordinate 11,307, forward strand.
TCAACTGAAGTACGCTTTGCCCCTGACATGTTAACTTGCCGTCTGTCAAACTATCTCTTCGAACTAAAACTTCACTCAGAACTCTTCACATATTGGGTGCCATATATGACTCTGCGACGTATACGAAACTAAACTGTAATACGTGAGCATTTGAGACATATTCAATTGTGGAATAAAGCGTTTTGCGCTCTTATTGATTGCTAGAATATGTGGAGTGCGTGACGTAAGAAGGGTGGTAAACGTTAGTGAAGGCTTGTACTAATCTCCGTGTCAGGAAATCGTTTCGCAGGCCATTTGAAACGAGGGTTCGGGTGCTGAACTAACACGCATTCGAGTTCAATTTCTTGCATAATCGCTGTTTGCTGCTAACATTTATTAGCAGTTCATTTATTACGGCTACGTAGGTTCTGAAAAGGCTTTTACTGCCACGACGTTACAAGAGTAGGTAATGGGCACGTATCCAATTATACTTTTTTAGGTACTTTTGCACATTGTAACGGTTCGTGTAATGATTTTCCATTACGTTATTGAGGGCCCTTTGAATAATTTACGGGTTATTGAGCATGATTTAACAAACAACAACAACACACAAAATGTTTACACTATAATTAATGATTCTGATTCTTGTCAAACAGAGAATCTAACGCCAGCATCACAAGAGAACCGTACGGAGCGTGAGAACGGGTCAGACTCCAAGCCGCCGAGTGCGGAGCCGCCGACCAGCTCGCCGCCCTTCCAGAGGGAGCCGCCGCGGACGCCCGACAAGCCGCAGTGGAACTACCCGCCGCCACCAGTCGACATCATGAGCGGAGGTGCTGCGTTCTGGCAGAATTACTCAGGTGAGAACAAGAATAATACTAATACAATGAAGGGCATATATTGATATATTACATGCAGGTACAATAGAGCAATTTAAATCAATGGATTTAAAATAAATTGACACAAAATTTCAGTTTCAAATTTTAAACTATATCACAAGTCTGATGCTTGTACATAAATACGAGTATGTTCATACAAACTAATTTGGTGACGATTACGTCACTGGTTGTATTAAAGTAATTAAATATTCAACCTAATTGTTGAAATAACTCTGGAATCGTCAATGCTAAATAAGTAAAATTTGTTCTTGTGCTGAGAAGAACAGCCAATAAATTCAAAGGTACCTACAAGAATTTTGATACGTACCTAACATTATTTCACAAACTAATTCATACTTTCAAGTACTGAATTCAATAAACATATATTCATAAATATATCACAAGGCGATTAATAAATATTGCTCTGATTTTATTGCACTAGATTTTATGAGAGACTATTTTAATATACTTTTATTGAATTCCTTATCTAATAAGTATCAAGGGATACAATAAGCAGAATAGTTTGGCATGCATGATCTATTCATTTTGCAATCCCCTATTGGTACAAGAATGTAGAATGTTTAAAATCCGAAATGAAATGATTTTTATATCGTTTATGTTATTTTGAGGGAGAAAAATTGAAATGCCGATGCAATTTATTACTTTAATATCGTTGATATTCCGATTATAATTCCAATAATAGGTGTAAAAGAAATAATTTGCAAATGTGAATAATAAACATTTAGAAGTAGGGTTATACTTAAGTTTTCGTGGATTGATATATCGACATTTGGCCCGACAGTTGCATGGATTGTGCTCACAACTAAACATTATAAAAATACAAAAATAGTATAATATATACGAGTATATACAATTGCAAGGTACATGTACTTATTCTGGATTATTTTTAAACGGTTAAAAATTTCATTGAAAAATTTAATGACATGCAATGAGAACATAAAGCAAACAGCCAGTGACTGGTGAAAGCACATTCACCGAGGAGGGTTTCCACTCACGTGTTACAGAATAAGCCGTAGTTTTTTCATTCATGCCCGCTTTGTGGAAAGCCCAGAAATTTCATTAAAAATGCACCGGCCTTGCGGAGTTCGGAATACTATTGTGTGCGGGCCTCCCTCACGGCATCGTCCACCGATATGAAATTTGCCTTTCCACTGCAATTGAAGGATTTCCCAGTATATTCGTAATGCATATGGATTGAGTCTTGTCACAAGATTTTGCATTTTATAAGATTTTATTACGTATTCGTTTTTTGATGCATGATTTTCTGTAACTGTTTTCAACTTCAGTAGGTACGTTTATATGTTGATACTTCTCAGCAAATTTTATTTTACTTTAAGTTCAATTTGATACAGAAGATACGATAATTATACAGAAGTCTGTTATTTTTCTCGAAGTATGCAATATTTGTACTTGCAACATTGATACTTTTAAGCATTTCCTATTATTTCCTATGTTCCGTTGACGATTGGCTTTTACCGACGACGGGTTGCTTTTCAAGTATAAATTGCAACAATTTAAGTGTTACCTGTAAGTATCTAACGCACGCGAACACGCGAATAGTTAGCTAGAAATGGAAAAGTCACTCAATGCCATACCAAAAGTAGGCAATAACATTTATCGTATTGTATTCCAGAAGTTAAAATTTAAAGAGATTCATTTTTTGTTATAAATGCACACATATTTATTTAAATTAATTTTCTTTATTTTCACAATAAGTCATTTTTATGAGGGTGCCGCAGGAATGAATGAAGCAACTGATATTAAGTAATATAAAGTTGAAAAATTAATAAAGAGGAAACTTCTCCGGCTACTCTTTAGGTACGCCAGTAAAATGAATGGAAATAAAATTGTACCGCACAGGTGCGCTCAAAACCTTTGACGATATTAACTTTTTGTTTATGAAATGTACGTAGGTGCTTGTACATACAGTTACTTTCCTGTATCTTATTGATCGGCGGCTTTTTTGCTGATCATTCATGCTCGACGTATGCTTAGGTACTGGTGAGATAATAAAACAACCGACAAATGTATGATTATAAAACATTTCTTTTATGTATATAGAGCCATTGAGCATATAACCAATAGAGCCGTAATGTGAGCTAGAAAATGACGAAACTGATCAGTGATTTGTCACCGATAAATGAAAATTTAAAACAGTACCGCACCAACCAGTGACCAAGTGAGCTGTGCTTCGGCCAATTAGAGCGCAGTGACCTGAGTATCAGCCAATCATAGCGTAGCGACCGCCGCAGTGTTTTGGCGTAATTGGATTTCGAACAAATCATAAAAGGTAACGATCGATATAGAAAAAGATTGCAAATTAGACGTTTGTCACCTATGGTATAATACAATAAATACCGTTAAAATTGTAACGTACTTCAATATTTAATATAACATTTTATTATACTAAATATAATTTATGTTACATATTTCAACATTTCCTTTTACTATAAGTTACAGTAGACTCCGTTTTTATACAAAATAATCGACTAAAATTTTCATCTTAATAGAGATAGATAAATCATTGGAAGTAAAGGTCAATGGAGTCACGAATAAATTGATTCTTTGAAAAAAAGGGGAAAAGAAAGTTTGATGGAAGATCAATTCAATCAGTGGGATTGGATACGCATCAATACGCAAGGAACAGTAGCTCGGTCCACTGTGAATACAATTAGAAACCCTGTTGGGATCTTATTATGACCACTACTTTGAAGGACATCTAATACGTACCTGCTGTGCCATCCCTCTACTACCTGTTCAAGCATCGTTTGTCCACAACCTTCTCGGGTTACCATTTAAAAAAAAACTTTTCCCTGGTTTTTCAAAGCTATAATTAATTCGACCCCTCATTATGGACAAAGGTGTCGATTGCATAGAAATTGTTCAAAACTATTGATTATTCTCAACGTTGGCGAGTTAAAAAAACGTTATGACTTTTTTAAATAAACTACGGATCAATGACATTTATAAATATACAAAATAAAAGGCATCACGATCTGAATAGTAGATGTTTTTGTGCGGCTAAAATGACAGAAACAATTTGTCTTTGGGAGCGAGTGAACAACGAAAGCGTAATTTCTTGCTCGACACTATTTAATTATAAAATCGATTCGTTTCTTTAAAATTAATCTACGAATACGACTATTGAACGGTTTTTCAAGTTCCAATTGTAAAGGGTAACGTTTCCTGTGGAATTCTTGTCAAAGGCTTTAAACAACAAATAGATATGAATAAGAGAATTTACCAACGGATAAGTATTTTTTTATTGAAAACTGAATAGCCAAAAAGTTTTAAGTAACAACGTTGTATATGTATAAATATGTACAAGAGTAATGTTAAATAAATAATACGCTAATATTATAAACCTTTATATCCTTATAGAATGCGCATTTCACCTCCTTGGTTGGGCTTCAAGATATCGCGAATGGGAAGACAAGGACATAAAAGGTTAACTTTTTATTTAACTGAAGCGCTCAACCATTACAGTTATTTCAAAGAACAAATAGATTATAACTCTCAAAGGAACCGGCAATTCTGTTTTCGGAGCGGCAAATGCAAAAATATTACGTATTCAAACAGACCTAATGGGACATTTAGGGGTGGCAGCGAAGTGAAACGGCAAAGGCCGAAGCTTTTAAGTGTATAATATTTAATTGTGACGCCCTAGGCGTATAATCTCGCCCGGGATAATAGGTTTCTGTTTCGGGACAACCCTCGACGAGCGACACTTGCGAGTGTGACTCCCTGCACCCAGTCTCACTGAAACAAATCGGATTATAATTGAGTTTTTTTATCTCACCAATGGTTTTACGACAAACGCTTGAATATTTGTTTCAGTCAAATACATTTAAGACACAAAAATAACAAATGTCACTCTCTTTTCGTCTAGAGAAGGTAAGAACCAGCAGTGACACCTTTTATTCATTTTCAACTACAGTTACTGGCTAATAGTCTAAGATTCCAGGGCCGCCAGACCTTACTTATTTCTGAACTAACTTACTCTATAAGTCACATTTGCAGTAAAAATATCCACTAATTTATCAAATCGGTATTACTGTAATATCCGTAATTAGTTGAACTGTATACTTGGTCTGTGATCTAATATGATAAAGAATAACTCCACTCAAATCATAAATTGTAAACGAATATCGGGAAAAGAAATTGAATTCTTCGTTGAGAAAATCTTCCATGAAAGTAAGCAAAAAACGTGATTCCGTTTATATCTTTTATATCTCGTAAATTGCAGGAGGCGGCAAGCGTTGCATGAAATTGAATAAGCATATTTCGTAAAACGTAGACGTTTTCGGAGACAATTGCCTTACCTCACCTACTCTTGCCTCTTCACGAACTTTGTCAATTTTCTTAAAATCTTATTAGAATATCTTCTGTACGAGACGTGTTTCACTTTTAAATTGCCTTTTGGAGCATATTTTAAATGTATTATTATTGTATTTTTGTATCATACACAGTGCATTATTCATATACATAGCCTACAACATAGAAGCTCTTCAATAATAATAACAGCTGCATGATATGCTATCCTAGTGTCTATTAAGGTTTAAGCTTCAATATATTCAAATATAACAATAACAAAGTCAGTGTTATCTCACATTACATTGTCTCATTTAGTTTAGTTTGAACTAAAACGAGGTTTCGGTATTTTAGTGTATCTGAGATTCAATTAAAACTTCTTTACAAGTATTAACTCGTTGTATAACCATCCTCTTTTCATTATTGTTCATTCCTCAAACAATATCTTACATGTAACTATAACTCGAATACATTACAGACAACCCTTTTGCACACAATTTAATAAGCGCTTATGACATAGTGAAAGGTAGGTTTTTACCGAAGGGAGGATAGCATATTAAATTAGGAAGTGGCATACAGATGCGAAGTCCGTTTGATGTCGCTTCACCGAAGCACTAATGACATTTTCCGGGCACGCACTCACAGATATGGGTAAAATTTTAATGGTCCGTTTTTGTGACTTCCATGCGAAATGAGTAAAAATTACAAATGAATAAATTGTCTTCATATTTAGTATTAAGTTTGTGTTTTTTATTACATAGCATTTTTTCTTAAACGGTTTATTTTGTCAACAGAGTCCCTGGCACAAGAGTTGGAGATGGAGCGCAAGTCCCGCCAGCAAGCCATGGAACGCGACGTGAAGAGCCCTCTGTCGGACCGCGCCGGGTACTACAAGAACTCAGTGCTGTTCAGCTCGGCCACTTAGCTGGCGCCCCCCGGGGCCCCCGACTACCCCGAAAACCAAGAATATAAAGAGACAGACGATACAAGAAAACCGATTATCAGTGTAAAACCCGAGTTCAGAGAAAAGTAAATCCAAAGATTCGAAGTGACGAAAGACATTACGCGCGTCCGTCGCGGCGCGCGATGGCTAGGTCGATGACGCGGTGTCGCGTTTTGCGCTGAAACGAGTCGGGAATGCGCTCGCATGTTCATGTAAATTAAAATTATTTGTCTTATTGTTTAGAATATTAAAATTCTGATGTAACGGATCTCGAACAAAGTGTAATTTTACGCTGAGATTGAATTGTAAATACTGTTATTAAATCGAAGTATGTAAGTGCGTAGATTTCGTGGCGTTAGGGCGAAGTCTCAATTCTTCTTCCATAGTGAAATTTGTAAATATTTCTTTATATTTTTAGATGTAAGTCATAACGGTTTTATCGACGATTCCAGTAATTTATTCGTCAACATTTAATCTTTTACGAAACGTACCTTTAATTAAACTTATCTTTGAATGCCATATTTATATATTAAGCATCATTATTTACCTGTTGCATATTCGAGTTAGGGCGGCGTTATATACATATTCATTACTTTTATTGGCGGTGATTAGTGGAAGAACATACTAATTAATCACAACGGTTGGAATTGAACTAAGACTGCTTTTTCAATTCTGTTTTTCCAAGCGTTTGTATAAATTCAATAAGTTTTGAGCGCTAGTCGAATCGATGCTGTAGTGTTTTAGTTCCTACGTACTCGTACCTACGTAAATTTTTTCGTTCGCTTACACCGAAAATTTCGTATCGTCAGTAAAACTGGTACCTACTGGTTTATTTTACTTAAATAAAACGTGCAAAGTTTTGTCCCATTAAATACATTACTATACGACCTTCAGTATCATGTAATTTATTCAATTTTAGTGCAATGTTTAGATTTAACTGATATCTTTAAAAGCATAAATAGTTATACGTTAAGTTAGTGATCATAAACTATTCATTTTTGCAAATTTATTGACTGAACACAAAGAGACAGTGTCGTACAATATACGTATCTAACGTAAGAGATTTCTTTAAAGTTCTCTGTCTTAGACTTTGTATAAATAATCGCAGTATCTCATATCCTGAGTGGAAGCATGTGGGTAGATATTCTAACAGTAAGTGCGGTAGGGTTAACTTTAATATAAAGTATAAATGATAGCGTTATTTATATCAATGCTTAGTTTACGGGACGACTTTTAATGTCTAAAATAGTTTAAATACTAATAATAGATTTAGACATTGTATCGGGCGTGCAATTGGCGCTTGGCTATTCAAAGGACTGTAACAAAGAACTACAAAAGACGATTTCTTGCAAATAAACTTAACACCCGGAACAATGTGGCCATTGGAGCGAAATCTTTATCGACTGTCGAATCATTGTTATTATTCCGAGCACAATTATTGTAATAGAAAATAGACAAGCGCCGATGTAAAGTTCGCTTGAAACAATTTCATACATATTATCTGTAATGGGTAATGCAACGTAATGGTAAAACTTAGTTGTTACTATAAATGTTTAGCTGAATGAAATGTGTGAGTGTACAAAGTGTGTGAATGTGGTTCTGTCCTGTCTTTCAGTTTCCCTTCCGAGGCGATGTAAGAATGGTGAATCTTACTGAATTCAATTGTAAACTTCAGTCCGAAGTAGTCGTAGGCTTTCCTTTGTCAATTAAGTGTCGAGGCTTCTCTGTGTACACATTAATACTTGGTTATCGTATGCTATTCACAAAGCGACGTTTATTATTATTTATTGTTTCTATTATAATTATTTTTAATGATTTTACTTAAAATTGTGTGTGTGCCTTGTATTGTAGAGGAAAATATCAAGATTAAAAATGAAAATTATAACCTTGACTTTTGTTTTTACCCTCATACATACCTTTAGAGAATAAAAACATAACATACCCACATGTACAACAATAAATAAATGTTAAATAGTAAATTATTCATTAATAAACAATAAATATCACTCAGTAGGTATAAGAAAATACCATCTCCGTAGAGTAACTAAATTAACTCCCACATGATGTCTGTCCGGAACGATAATCAAACCCAGGATTTCTAGCTCGACAGACAGTTTCACTATAACACTATAACACACTAACTGAGCTATAGAGTCGATGATTATCATATTATATTCGTACAATTCACGTTTTACTACGAATGCATAAGGTGAATCATTGGCTATTAAAATAGACCCACTTGAATGTATAAATTGATATTGGAAACTAAAAATAGGACAGAGACTACCGACAATATTAACTCAATGTCACGTGGTTATACTGGTACATAGGCATATTTCTGGCCATAGGTAGCTACTTTGGCATTTTATCTTTTCATTGAAGAAATTTACGCGATTTAAGAAATCACTAATCTGCACTAATCTATAGACTGCACAATGACGAAATAGAATTGTCATTTCGTCATCCCGTTCCTAATCTAACTTAGATTTTGATGAAATCTATATCCGACATACCTATTCCAGGTCTCTATACTGTGCCTGCTACATAATATAATTGTGTAAATGATTGCTTTAATTATTTACCAAGTTTCATAAAGATTGGTGTGATAGATAAGTAAATGATCTTAGACCCAACAGCGATCACACCCAGACAACCTTTAGGTAGAAACAACAGTTCTTATATAGGTATAGGTAACTACTTAAGTCTATAGCAATTTATACTATGACCTCAAATTAAGAGCCAATGGGTATTCGTGGACACATACTTGTTAAGATAAAATTACGTAGATAAATACTTTAATAATGATTCCATTGTGTTAAATTATTATTATAAATCGTTCTTGGTCTAATTATCGCGACTACAGGATATTTGCCGTTAGTAGGTATGACATATGTACGTTACCTAGTTACTGATATAAAAAAATATTGTATTACTTTAAGAAGTAGTGATATCTACCAACTCAGTACCCGATACTTAAATATAAGGAACCGTTTTAGTTATGATGGGAAACCTTCAAAAAATACCCAGTACCGTAGGAGCAACACGTGGTTTTGTGGGATTCCAAATGGAATAAAACCCACCCCCATGGCCTTCATCGGCGTTATGTGGAGGACTCCGGACACTCCAAAAGAACGCACTCGGAGTCCACCAAATGCGGTGCCCAACGCTATGCCCAATGCTATGCCCATTACTTTTTACGACAGTACAAGCCACACATACCGTCGTCCTTGCCGAGGTTGCTGGTCTGAACGAGCCGAGGATGGAGGAGGATATAGAGGATCGAGCAGCCGTACTTCTTCCGTTGTTCAGCAAGGTCCACTGAGAGCAGAGGAGGATGTTTGGACTCTAGAATGGATGAAATCCCAAAGCGACAAACTAAATATGGCTAGGTAAGGTAAAGACTATCAGATGGCTCGAGTCCCGCACGATATGGTTTCTGTAACTACTGTACAGTTGACGCTTCGGGGATAAATAAACGATTAACTACACACTCATACCCATACTAGGACCTATAACATCCCTGATCAGAGAATAAAGATTTATCTGTCACTAGTGGCCCACCCTCGCTTCGCTTCGGGAAAAAAAAATACTATTCATCTTAGCGTGACGTTATATAGCCTATAGCCTTC
>DWKA01000162.1:0-21049 GCA_018249155.1 Panoquina ocola ocola
TAGTGACGCATGACGTTGCACTATGACATCGCATCGCAGCATCGTACGAGCGATGGCAATAGGACAGCGCCTTAGGTTACATGCTTGATGCGCTTTAATAACAATACGAATCTATCTATACTTTCGTTAAACTCGCATTAATTTACTTTTACATATATACAATCACTAGTTATCTCACAATCAGTCGCGGTCTTATATAAAGTTAGTTGCAAGTGAGCTAGGGGAGGCCGGGGTACGCTAGGTTGTCTTGGTGGGGATGTCGTGTTACTAAACTTATTTTAATTGACCTAAATTGGGTTATAGGTCTTTGAAATGATATAATTTGGCATGACGGTTAAAATTATCTATATTTATTTGCCTGTTAAATACAAAAAAAAACAAAAAAAAAGTAAAATATTCTATGTCCGTATACAACGAATTTTAGTTTATTTTTAATTTTAAACATCAACTCTGTAGGAAAAGAATTGAAAAAAAGAAACTAAAGACTATAAATAAAAATGATACAGACTGAATATGGGGTAAACTTAATTAAATGTAAAAAAAGCTTAAATAAGTGTGTACAATGTTAATATTTTTTTCATAATATTTGGTGAATTAGATTCTTTACATACATCAAAATTTATGTTTGACAAGCCCACCTCAGATCTACAACACAAGATAACAAGCTATATTACACTGCAAAAGAATATACACGGTTAAATAGTAATTAACGTAAATAATATAATAATTAAACCAACTCGAACAATTAGCAAAAAAACTACAATAGGAGTCTGTTCTGACCTTTATATAAAGATGCAGTTACATTACATCATACGCATCTTTATTTTATTTCATATGAAACTGTGACACGACTTTACTGTTGACTAGCTTTGCTCGCGGCTTCGCTCGCGGTAAGAGTATTGTTATCCAATCATTTTTCATCCCCTATTTTATCTTCTTGGGGGTAGAATTGGCCAAAATCCTTTCTTAGCGGATGCCTACGCCATAAATTCAGCCCGATCCGTCTAGTGGCTTGGGCTGTGCGTTGATAGATTACTATGTCAGTCAGTTAGTCAGTCACCGTTGAGTTATATATATTTAGAAGATTTAAATACCCACATCATTCAAGAACATAATTTTATAGAATGTGTGAAAAGACAAAATGTCCGCTACAATGTAACTGCACCTTTATATAAGGTACTGCGTCCACTGAAAGTTTAAGCTATACTTTCTAACCCACAAGCGATAGTTCGAGACTAGTCAGTCTGAGTAAGCGACATAACTATATTTATATAAAAAACGTTTAATACCAAACAAAAGTTAATATCTTTAATATAAGGCTAATCTTTATTAAAATACAAAATTGTTATATATATGTAATTTTTTACCTATGGCAACAGGCTGTTTTGTCAACTGAACCATTTTTGTTGTAGCTTAGTGATTAAATAGAGAAAAATAAATCTTTGTTGTTATTATTATATTCAAGTTCAAGTTATATTTGAAACTAAGTCGAATCACTAATAGTTAATTCATAGAAATTGATTGAAATGTACATTTTTAATTGTAATTATTTGTTTTTCCACAATTTCTCTAGTCAGTTGACAAAACAAGCCGAAATTAAGTCCGCTTCATCCATTCTCAGTTATTTTCCTTTGGAAAATTTACTGGAACTTGAAAACATCTAGAAATGACTCCTGTGGTGTGATAGGTCGAACACATTCTTACAATATTGTGAGGAGCTTGTGCTATAGAGGAATCTGACTTTAAGCCGCATTTCTCCTCTAAGCATTAAAAAATTTAATATTCTTACATTCAAACTTAATTTCGCTTGACACTAACCAATCATTTGTTAATTTAGAAGTTCCAATAAAAAAAATAGCTCCATTTCTTAGTCAATTTAAATGCAGAACCAATAATCTGAAGTAAAGTAAGGTACCTATCACACTATCCATTCAGTCCAGTCATTATCACACGTGCCCTAACGTGCAAGACCCTCAGGGGCCGCGGGGCCGCGGGGCTACGGGACCCTGAAGGGCACGACCAGGTCTTCGTGGTGTTCCACTCGCAGCTCCGATATAGCCGCCGCTGCTTTCTTCGCGGCATTCGTTATCTGAAATGTGATTAGTTAGATAGTTAGAGGGGTATTTAAGGATGACTATTGATTTAAAACTTAATTTTGCGGTTACTAAACATTTTCAATAGGTATGTCTGTCACTGAAAATGTTAAATATCAAATCATCAATTTATTTGCGGAATAAAAACTATAATTTGTGGTGCTTAAGGATTCTATAATAAATATCTCCATGCCATATTTAAAAAAAAAACAGTCTGGTAGTCTCGGTGCCTATTCTTTATATCAAATAGTTTTTATACCGGAAATCGCGGGCGGAATCAAGTCGTATATAAAATTATATCCAAGTATCCTCACCAGATCCTTGTCCCCCCCAGCAAGGGGCATCGCGGCGAGGACCTGTCGGCGCGCCGCGGGCGGCAGGTCGGTCAACAGGCGCGCACGGGCCGGCGGCGGCAGCGGGGCCGCGGCCGCGCGCGCGGTGTACGCTCGCACGCGCTCACTGTAAACCCCCGCTTCGAGCGCGTACGGGCCGAGCGCGCCTACGTCTATTACGTTACTGGAAGAGATAGATGGGTGTCATAGGTGAAGTGACAAGAAAAGTGCATGAATGTGTCAATGATACCTATGTGAATTATTGATTTTGAATTTGAATTAACATAAAATAATGTAAACTGATAAAAGAGTATTTCTTGAGTCAAAAAAATACTGAAAGATTTTAGAGCAACATAGCGAGCTTAGCAGCGTAATGGATTTTGAAACCTTCGCTACGCTAAGGATCCTTTACTCTAGTCGAATTAAAAAATATCATCGTTACAACCCATATCTGTTCCACTGGTGGGCTCGGGTCTCCTCTCATAATGTGAAAGGCCATAGTCTACCGCGCTGAAAAAGTGCAGATTGGCAGACATCATACACCTCTGAGAACATTATGGAGAACTCTCGGGTGTGCTCTCGGGTTTCCTCACGATGTTTTCCTTCACCGAAGCAAGTGATAATTAACTGGTAATACGACTTTACAGTAATTCTTTGCTTCATAACCATCCTTCTATTAAATGACTGGTTGACACAGTGCAGCAGAAGTGTACGCAACATATAAAATGCGTCCTTCCGCAGTAATCAGTAACCAGGAACACATGATTAAGTAGTTATAACGTTCTATAAATAGCCGGTGACTCACGTGGCGGTCTCGTGCAGGATCTTGTTGAGGGCGCTCTGCTCGTCCGGCTTCCGCGCCGGCGTGGAGTCGCATGTGGTCGGCGAGGGGGTCTCTTGTTGTTGCTCGGCCACTTCGAGGAGGTGTGTCCTCTCGTTCACTATGTTCTCCTGGTACATAGTTTTAGATAATGGTTACTAGGGTACAGAACTATACAAGATATAATATTTCGGCCTACAGTGGAGGAGGAAACCTGATATTTTTGGGAGTGGAGTTATATGTTGAAAAAGGAGATTTTTTGCTGTTGCTCCATCACTTCCTCTTGTTTACTTTGTTCTCCTGGTAGATCATATGCTTTTATAAGCTTAAAATCGATCAGTTTGCCATAGTTGGGTCTAGATCGCTCTTTAAAAACTTAATGGAGCAGCTTAGCATACTGACTCCAATACCCATCCATGCTGGCAGGCCATGGTGCCATAAGAGGTGACAAAATCTTGTTACCCTACTGCATGGTAATGCTCCAAATACGAAATTAGTGAGGTTCATCATTGATATTGCACATACAACCTGTGACACAGGAATCATAGTGCAGTGGTAGAAATGAGTAAGAGTTACTATTTTCTTGAATTTTAATTGCTTATTCTTATTATTCCTGACTCTACTAAGCTCACATTAACATTATAGATGGTAAACAAATAAAAGGACATGATGCTATAAAATGTTTGTCAGATCCAAATTTAATAAACTCGACAAATATTATTATACAATAAATTCACAATCTAACTATTTGATATGAACGTGAATACTGCTACAGTTATACAAAACACAAAATGATTTGTTATCTAAAACATAATTGCGATATAACATTACAAATTTTATGCAGATAAATAATTACCCATAGAACCTATTTAGATTCTGTATATGATATTTATTACAGCATATTTATATAGAAGCCAGACTGGACAGTCTTTATTCCTTCTTAATTCACATGGGTCGGATTTATAACTTCTACCAGATATTTAGTACATATATATCTTTTATTAATTGTGCAACATGTTGATTTAGTTTTGTTGTAGCATCAGGTTTTTATAATTCCAGATTTAGATATTATGCAATTATTGTGCATAATATTTGGATATCTCTCACTATAAATAGTTTCAAGGTATCATTTAAGAATACCAATTTAAATTTAAATTAATTAGGTAGTCTAGACATGTTTGTATCACATAGACAGACAAAGAACTAAGGTTATAAGAAGAAAAGTATTTGTTTTCACATCATGGATAATGCCTCATTTATTTTGTAAATTAGGCCATTAGGGCTATTTATAAATTAAGGTCATGGAAGTCATTGCGTGAAAAATTCTAAGAAATAGATATACTTACAGTAGCGTCACAGTATATCTATAGTAATATAGTTTATATACATTTGTACAAACACCACAGCAATATTAATAATCTCTCCACTTGGCAGGAGCATCAATTAGTTACTTCTTTGTACCATCTCACTAAAGTAAAATGGTCTTCTACGGGGTTTAATGTTAGATTTAATAATAAAATCCCAAAATCAATAAGTGACTTGCCTATAGACTCATTCAAAAAATGAATAAAAATTTAACTTCTTGGCAAGGGCTACTATAGGGTTGATGATTATATTCATGATAAAAACGCATGTAGTTGATCAGATCTGCAACCAGTTCCATTCGGGGAATATTTGTCAACTGTAATTTTATGTGTCTTAATGTCAAGTTTGTTTAAAAGAGACGTGACTGACGTCACTCACTCATGTCAGATAGTATGAAACATGCCGTATTTGCACCATACCTTTGCCGTGCCTTATGCTGTGGGCATCCTCCCTTACAGGTTAATATTTATGCTAGGCCTTTTAAATAAAACTTAAACTTAACATTTTGAATCTAAATGGGTACTTGTCAGACCAGAATAGAAAATAATTTAAAATATAACTTATCCACCTTTAGGGATCTGAACAAAATAGATCAAAAATTTTAAGTGGATGAGACCAGATATAAAAATAATATTAAATGGCTGTGGATCGGTTTTGGGAATCAAACCAGAATAAATCTTTTTTTTAATGCATAAGAATTAGGATTGCTTGATTTGTAGGGTGAATAAATGAAATAGTTATATAAAAACTCAAAGCAAGGGAATTACATTCAAATAAAAAAGTATTTTTTAACATTTACATATAAAACTTAATCTTAAAAATGGCTATTCTAAAAATGTGCATTTTCAACTTGTCAAGTTATGTTAGTTATAAGCTTGGTATGGACATTTACTAAGTTAAATAGGATATAGGAGAACACAAAGAGAAACAAAGCATTCAACAATATATGAGTGTCAATAATTGATTAAAAAACCTAAGATATGGAGGATAAATATATTAAAAATAAATAATTTACTTTGGTAACAAATATTTTCGACAAAACATACACCAAACACTTGACCATAGTTAAGTAACACTTCAAAACACAATAACTTAAATATCACCTGCAGTTAAGTAATGAATGATTAAACTTATTGTTTTATAATCAATATGTAAACAACAAACGGTGCACTGGCGTACTAGGTTAATACATGAGCAATGTTATCTTATAGTTTCCTTATTCATATTCAATAACACTATTGGTTAGATAAACGAGTTAGTCAACTGGGAAATGTTATCGCTTATTCCGTATCGAAATACAGTGTGGAACGCATTGTATTTGTACGTATGTTACGAGTATCACTGTCAAGTGCGATAGCGACAATTTCTTCATTAAAGGTCGTTTTGATGTTTATCAAACGTCTCACAGCCGTGTACATAAACATTATCTTTATCGAAGATTAATCTAAAAGGTATTAATCAGCGATTTACCTGTGGATCAGTCTCTTTGTGGCAAATACTGTAGCAACAACCCATGACTGCGCTCTTTAGAGAGCCGAAGCAGGAATGCAGCAAGCATTCCTCGCCGTCCGACTGCATAAATGTTTTGTTAAGTTACAGGTGATATAAATAGAAAAATCCGTAATTCGCAGTGAATGATTTTCACGATCGCAAACAACTTCACGCAGTCACAGTATAAGCACACTTCAAAATTATATTGTAATTGAAATCTTCACACATCACATTCACATGATTCACATGTCGGAATTCTGACGTCTGTCTTGTCTTGTGTCTGTTTTATAAACGTCAACGGTTGACATATAGCTTCGTCATCCTTCAGCGTCATCCAATGACTGTGACATATCTGACATTTATACATCTTATAAATAATTCAGATAGGTACAAAATACAATACGTACAGCCTTACTTTTTATTTAAAAAAAATGATATTATATTTTAAATTCGTCTGATAAGGAGGTAAAATATTGTTTCATACTAGGATACTAGGACACAAAATAATACAATTGTACATGTTATATTCATTTAATATTACGTAATGACGTAAACCATAAGTAAATTATTCAACGTTATTTTTAGATTTTTCGCTCACTTTATGTATCCCTAGGTACTTACATAGTGGGTATAGCTGCCAAATAACTAAATTGCAATACAATATTTTATATTAATTATTACTTTTAGATTTTTAAAACCATCTTATACTTTTTTTTACAAATTTCTATGCTATGATAATGCGATGGAGTCGAGGACTGACACTTGTCACGCAGATCGACACTATCTGTACTGTCATTATTGTCAGTGTCAACTGGACTTGACAGTAGACAGTAGTAGACACTAGACAGCTGGACAGGTGTAGGTTAGCAATTGGTTTGTGTTGGAAAGGAAATATGTTTTATCAAATTAATAATCACAAACACGTCAACGTTTTGTATTGAAACAATAAAATTGAAAGTAGTTTCTTGTTTATTACTGAGCAAAGTGCTGTTTTGTAACCATGATAAGGTATAGGGGAAAGAAGAAGGTGTTAGACAAAGTGAAAGAATTTGACGCTTTCTCAAAAGTACCGGAAGAGTACGTGGACAGCACACCGGTAGGGGGAACATTTTCTGTTATCACGTTTTTTATCGTAGTTTTTCTAGTATATAGTGAAGTCACGTACTTTTTAGATAGTAACTTAGTTTTCAAGTTTATGCCTGACACAGATATGGACGAGAAACTACGGATAAACATAGACATTACGGTCGCAATGCCGTGTTCAAATATCGGCGCTGATATTCTGGACTCGACGTCCCAGAGCGTGTTTGGTTTTGGTGAATTACAAGAGGAAGACACTTGGTTTGAACTGACGCAGGAGCAACGTGACTCCTTTGAAGCAGTGAAGTACATTAACTCCTATTTAAGGGAGGAGTATCATTCCGTTTGGCAGTTACTTTGGAAAAAGGGTCATGGCTCCGTAAGGGCGACCATACCGCCGCGAAAAACCAAACCAAATAGACAACCAGATGCTTGTAGACTTCACGGTGTTCTTACTCTGAACAAAGTGGCCGGAAACTTCCATATTACTGCTGGAAAAAGTCTTCACTTACCAAGAGGACACATTCATCTAAACATGCTGTTTGACAACACTCCCCAGAACTTTAGTCACAGGATTAACAGATTGAGTTTTGGGAGTCCAGCAAATGGGATAATATACCCTTTGGAGGGTGATGAGAAAATGACCACAGATGAAAATATGCTTTATCAATATTTTGTTGAAGTTGTACCTACAGATGTAGACACCACATTTGAGAGAATAAAAACATTCCAATATTCAGTCAAGGAGTTGGAACGCCCAATAAGTCATGTGAAAGGTTCCCATGGAGTTCCAGGAATATTTTTCAAATATGATATGGCTGCCTTAAAAATACATGTTTATCAAGAAAGAGAAAACTTGTTGCAATTTATGTTAAGACTATTTGCCGTTATAGGTGGTATTTATGTACTAGTTAGTTTTGTTAATACTGTAGTTTTAAGTATTAAATATGCATATTGGGGTAGAGAAGTGCCTGTAACAAGGCTGGTAGAGGAAAACAAGCCAAAACCAGTACAATCTAACCCATTACTGATGACGCCAGAACTAAATGTTCCTGTAGATTTATTAAAACAATGATAGTTCGCTATTTATAGTAGAGACCTAGTTATCAACATTTTGATCATATAAGTTTTGTCCTGCAATTAAATTGACTCGAGTACTCTAGAGTTAACTATGTCTTCTTTATAATTTAACCAACCAAATTCATTTGTAATTGTCCATCTGAGAGTAAATGATTATAAAGTCCATTGCTCGTGTCAGGCCGATTTCAACCTCACATTAGGTGGAATTCAATAATAAATTAGATAAATAAGGTAACTGAGTCTCTACTATATCTACTTTATATCTTTTATGAAGTCTATGATACTGTATATTTGTGAGAGATGACTTTTAGATATGTTTTGTAAGTAATAAATGCATTGAAGTTAAGAGCAATGTTCTGAGAGATATTTATAAGCTAACTATTTATAATTTTTATTTATTTATATGTTTGGTTATGGTTACTCATTGAGATAAAATAGAATCTGAGATTGTTATTCAATAATATTTGTGCATTGGTTATGATGTTCTTTTTAATTCCGTAACATTTCTTTAATTTATTATTTCACTCTATTGTTCAAATACACAAAATAAGTATCAGAATCACATTGTATTTAGAATATTGTATTTTAGGTTGGCCTAATTTATCTAGATTGTATGACCTTTTACAATATTTGGTGTTTTTCCCTAAATAAAAAATGATCACTGCCAACTCACCATAATATTCTATGCTGTTGTATCTTTTATACTTGGGAGAAAAAATTATATGTTATATACCTACCAAATGAATATTCATTGGATATAACATATGGTCTTGAGAATATGTATAATGAAGGAATGTGGATTGTTGAGTTATGCATTCTGCTAGGTAGATAATAACGGAACAGAAAATAGTTGAAAAGTAAAATTAAGATAAAGATAAAATGGAATAGTTAACAATTATGAAGTCATTGTAATTAGAATTTAAATATTAATATTAATGTTGGTTTATTAAGGGCTTTCTGTGATATTGGTGTAAGTGAAGTGAACATTTGTCATAGGAAGCTGATGCTATATTTTTAATACTAAATCCATAGCAAATACATTAATTACATAATATTAATTGCATTTATACCTAAATACTATTTCTTCATTATGTGTCTGACCAAATTGTTTATTGAATTCTTGTATAGTTACCTATATATTATTATTTTTTAGTAGCAGTTTAATCACTTGCTTCTTTTTCTTAAAGATCTGATAGTTCGTTTTAGTATCCTATAAATTTAAACATTGAAGCCGGACTTTGTTTAGGTCTATAGACAATAATTATAAGATATCAAATAGCTATCAATTTTGTACTAAAGTTTTTATTAGTCAATCATCATAATCATAGATATTTTGGAATTTTAATCGAATATTTAGTACCTATACCTTAATTAAAAATAATTATTTAGCTGATTTTAAGAATTTATACTTGATTTTTACCTTGTATTTTATTGTATATCGACTGTTAAAAGGAGTGCTAATCATGATGATAATAAAATAAATACCTATTTTGAGTAAGTGTTTGACTAAGTTTGCACACAACATGGGTAAGGCCCAGTGGCCCAGTCGAGAACCCAAGCCAGGGGATGGTGGCTATGGGATGCTATTGGTGAACGGTCGGTCGGTGGTTCGTCTGTCTCTTTCCCGCACGCGTCCGCCATCACGCTCCGGCGAGCTTCGGGTCTCGTCTCGAGTCTCGACGTTATTCGAGTGTCGTTTCGTTTTGTTCTCGCGACGGGGACCGGCGAGCCGGCGACCGCGCTCTAGCCGCCATTCGCGAGGCGGCTTCGCCCCGTAGTGACGTGTTTTCGCGTTCGACCGTCAACCGACATCCGAAAAGTTTCACAACTTTTCTCTATACCGGCCCTTGCTTACAAAAACTTTACGCTGACAGTGCGGTGCGTTCGAGTGATCTAATAGTAAAGTGTTGTGAAGTGCTATGGTTTTTGCTATCGCTGTTTACCGTTTCAGTTGAACGTTACTGTTTCGTTCTACAAAAAGCGCGTAATAAGTCGCGCACGGCGAGAGAGGGCCGTATATGGTAAAGTTGATTCTTTAGGCTGGCCTACCGGTGAAAGTAGACCTTTGTTAAGTTCATAAGGACACGAGCGAGTTGCAACTAGCTCGAAACGAAGTTTCGCGTGCGGTTGCGAGAAGGTGAGTGGCATTTTGGTTGGATTACCTATTTAGTTACTCTTTAAACTACAGTTATCTTCACGCCGGGCTGATTTTGTATTAAATTGCTTCCGAAATAATACGTCTTTCGCTCTAAAAGTACCGTTGATTGTGTGCTTAGATGAGGTGCACTGTTAACAGCTACTGTTTATTATGCACGCATTGGTCATACATGACTGTGTTATAGAAATAAAGTAGACAGGAACCTTTAGTTACGATTTAACACCACAAAATTCGCTTTGGTGATTATTATGTGTCATGGAACTAATTACTAACGATTTATAATATCGTAGAAATCACTAATTTACTTCATAGACAATAATTAGGTAGTTATCTATAGTACAATCAATAGCAGGAAAGGAAGTTAGAAGTTTAAATTTAGAAAATTGAACTATCAGCAATCGATATTTAAAAATTTACCTTTCTTATTGTTGTTATTCGTCGATTCGTTCTAAAATCGATATTCATTAACGTTTGCACCCATTCTGGCCGATCTGAACATTGACGGTGCCATTCATACTATGCATCGGCGACTGTAGGTCAGTGCCCTATACCTGTTGACTCGTTGTTCCCCGTCAAGCCGGTTCTCCCACCGCCTACAGACCAACTGAAAAAATATGTCAGGCTTCGTCTGACATTGACTAATACGCGGTTTATTTTTCTAAACATTCGGAGCATTGAATTCTCGCGCGTGCTTGTATGCAGATTGATGATCAGATGTTAAATGTAAATCTTGAGGCCCGTTATCTTCATAATTAGTTTACACAGCAATATTTGTACGCTCGCATCAAGTGTTCGTCACAGTAATTAAACGGAGTTTGTAAATTTCCAGCGTCTGAAGATATGTTGAATGTGGAATGTAATGGAATTCCAATTCCGAGAGAAATTCTTATTATAATACGTAACACGCAGAATAACTTAAATGACTTACTTATAAAACTTTTACCTTAAATGAGATACATTACGAGTTCAACAATCGCGAGATATGAAATCTTAATTTGGTTTTAATGTTTATTTTAATAGACCATAGACAATAACGACCAAGTCGTTACGGAATAATGCTCATTTCCATTCTACTTTCAAACTCATCGCAGCGCCTACCTTCTGGCATTTCGAAATAAATGTTAGGTACTTCACCGCTCAAATTTTTCAATGCCAGACTTAATTTTATTTGATGGACTCTTTCGAAGTAGTTTATTTTCGACATAACTTGGGGTTTCTGGGATTTTGAGGGTCTAAAAAGTTCGAATAGACAAACAAACGAAATTATATTGTTTCAAGCCACCTGGGAGGCGTTTAGAATGGAGGATCAAGGGCTTGAAACGAACAAGTGTTTTATCCTGCTTACAGAAAAAATGTTACGAGCTAACAGTTGTTTGTTTCGTGTGAACGTGGGTACATAGAGTTCATATACAGCTCTATAGGATCTGAAAACAATTAATCTACTTCAGTTTTTATGTATATATACGACACGTACCTACACACAGCCATCGTATGCTAAGTGGTAAAGTGTTGAGTGTTAAGTTACCTCGGTAAGTAGCTATGTGGGTATAAAATACCCTATCTCCATACATAAGAGCTCTTGGGATATAATTAGGGTACCGTCCGTACAAAGAACAATAGGGGGATCTTGTTGCCTTGTTTGTTGTCCAGCAGTATCCACCAAGAGTAGGAGATGTTGACATGGACTCAAGCATGGAGCAAAGAACTTGTAGGACTTTATAGTCGTTTTTAACTCCTGCCCGTATCAGCTCTGGTTCGCTCTATAGATGACTGAACTCGTTACAATTGACATCCAAGCCAACCGTCGTGCAACGAACGCTTCACAAAGGTGTTGGTTACCACGTATCAAATACAAGTTATGCCTCGTTGGCCAGTGCGAACTAATTTAACACAAACATGCCACTCCGCTGCTCCAACGTGGACACTTGGACACATTAACAGACAATCATGATCAATTAAGTATAACAACCTGTCGTTGAACCTCAAACTCGCACTTTCCAGTGCAGAAAGCAAATATATCAGATAACAACATTCACTGCATTTGCAGTAATAAGCGTAATTTGATATTATACATGCGAAAGTTTGCATGAATGTTTGTGCCGTTTTACATCGATTTTTACTAACTAATCTACAAAGTAACTCGTAAATTTAAACGTATGGTGTTTAATATTGATTTTATTGCGTATATGGGTCGCAAAGTCGGTTACCCAGGAATAATATCGCATCTGTTTTGGTGCGTGACTGGCTCCTGGAACTGGCAACGCGTGGTGATGCTATAGTGTTTCTGGTGTCCATGAGTCATGGTGAACATTACCATAAACAATATTACAATGTACCTGGTCTAATCGCGGATGTTCATTGACGAGTTCAAACAGAAATACCATTTGAAATTAAATTGATGTATGTGTGATGAACTTAGATGCCCTAACAACGTAGAGTCCTTCGTTGATAATGTATATAATTTACTTACAGATAACAGATAAAGCTCACTACGGGTATAGCAACAATCACAATTGTTTGCTAGTTGGTAGAGGTCTCTAGACGAAATACGTTGCAAACCTCCTTTTAAGTCTGTAAACCTAGTCTATGCGCTGTACCCAGAGACAAGAATGTCTGGAATCCAAGGCTGGAATCACATATGTGCGTTTGTGTGTTAATGTTTTTGCCTTTGTGTGTGTCTGTTTGTTTTAAGATTACCTTGCTCACGTTTCGTGTTTATCAATATTTATGTTCTGTTTAGACTGATAGCCGTTATTACTGGACCTTAAGGGACTTCAAGTTTACAATTCGATGATTAAACCCACGTTATCTCATGAACTTTGACTCGTGAGAATGTTTATGTATGCCAGTAATTTGTATGCATTTGAATATACGGACTAGTATACTATATGAGGACTAAAGTAGCGTCTAATTAGTCACCTCTGACGGAAACCCGTCTTTAATCTGAAATTAAATGGTTTTCGATCGATTCTTTCACGGTCTGAACAAAGGAAAAACTGTCGGGCATATAAACAAAGCCACGGGCAGCTAATCGTATTAGACGATTCGTTTAGCCCGCTTAATTATGAGCGGTGTGTTTTACAGCATAATTGCTTGAAACAGCACCGAATGCCGTGACGTGTGTTATTTAAACATTGCTCGGATTTTATCGGCTACGGCACGCATGCGTCGGGAGCTCGCTTGTTATGTCAATGTCATTGGTATTGTTGTTTGAGCTTTGTTGGTGCTTGGTACTTACTGCTTGAGATTTACGGTTTACTAACAACACAACTGTTTTCAGTAATACATCCATAGCACCTTAGTTTCTGTGTAAAATAATGACATATACAACATTTTTGACAGCTGCTAGGCAACTGACTTGAGCATGTATAGATAGAATATTGAGAACGGCCGTAAATTAGGATGTAGAGATCTCTCTACTACCTCTATAGGGGAGACAACAGCACTCTTTGTTTTTTACAATTTCCAAGCAATGGACCCGTGTTTCGGTGATAACTGTTCAGCCCCGGCCATAATGATTAATCAGTGAATTCAAAAACACACTAGGACTTTTTAAAAAGGTACATTCACAGTAAATTACATTAGGAGGAGTCATCGTAAAATGTCAACAGTCAATGAATTTAATTGAATGGTACAAATGTGGCTCGTTGCTTAATGAAAACTGACGCGCGACCAACAGGTGGTATGTTCTTACGGAATTACAAGAACAATTAAATGTGCTGTGGTCTACAGCGACGTCATCACAAAAGTATTCAGCGTAAAATAGTGTAGATACGCCAACATTCGGAGAACAATAGATCTGTACTTAGTAGTAAATGACCGTAAAATGGATATAAAGTGATTACTTTGAGGTAAGCAATGTTGTTGGGGCAGTTTGTCCACAAATTACAATGTAGTTAATTCACTTAAAACCCTGGACACATAGGAGAGGAATCCAAAGGGTTTATGACTTGAGAATGCGGTGTCAAAACCTAGATGCTTCGTAATAAAATCAAGACAAGCATTAAAACCACAGAGATTAAAATAATCTATTTAGTTCAAGATGTCAGACAGTTATCAATCGTCATCAATTTCATCTTGAATGGCAACGCATCGGTAGTTTATAATATAAGGTAAAGATATACTTACTTAACGTTCGTTTTCTACTGCGACCACTAATTAATCACTCAAAAATATAAAAGATCATCCAACCATCGCATAACAAAAGGCAGGAAAGTCCAACCATTTCTTTTGATTACGCTTCACGTCTGATCATACGAACCTTTTTCATTAGCTTTCTTCTCTTTGTAGGGACTTAAAGGAAAGGTAATATTTGAAGGCCTACTCTTGGATACGTTATTAAAACCCACATTGACTGACAAGCGATCCGTACACAAAAAATATACACACGGAAAAGAATGGGATTCACCTACACATATTCTATTTTAGTGCGCTCTGTATACTTAATTGTAGGCAGTGGGTACTTGTTGCACCTATGGTCCTATATATTTAATTCATTTGCCGTGTGTACCTACGACATTGATTGCGAAACTTTGCAATTGTTCTTCAGTTTATCGGATTGCGCAATCGTGAAGCGGCTTAGGAACTAGCGTTTGAATTTCCAGAACGAAATAAAGCTAGCCTAGTGCGTCTACGCATTCTTCTGTTACGCAACGCAGTGCGTGCTTGTGCATGTGCAACAATGCGTTGCACACACTCTTTATAGAAACAAAGGCCTTTTGAAACTCAGCTCTGCGCGGGCGCACATCTGCATCTAGGGTTGTCAAAAAATAAAAAGTTGATTTTAAATGACGTATCAAAAATAGTTTTTTTTCACAACCCGTTAACGCATAGTTACCGTGCTTGGTCACCATTCAAAGCTTCGATTCCTAGCGTGGCAGAAATTTGATTCCATAAACTTTTGTTGAGTATGTAAGGTTGTAGGTAAAGTACCTACTGTGAGAGTGGTTTATTCACTTGACGATGAGTTTTTGATCCAGGGTTGGTAAATTAATACTTAACATTTCTTTTCGCAATTAGGTATTTTTAAAATTTGATGTAGGTAAAATATGACGAATTTCAATTAACTGGAATTAAAAAAAACATTGAAAGTTTTTTAATAAAATTTAGCATGTTTATAGTTTGGTTGACAGCCCTACTTGTCTCCAACGTAGGGTGATGCGAGATGGGGGTATTGGGGCAGAACGGCGAGGAAATTTTATAATCAGGAAGTGAAAACGTTATTTCACCGTCTTCAATGTCTTTATACTAATTGAACTTAAGCTCGATACTGAGTTGAGAGATTAAATTTATTTGCTCTTTTAGAGAAATTACGGAGTTAAATTTTTTCTATTGACACGCAAGAAAAGTGTAAAAACCAATTTCGATTTAAAGTTGATTTGATATAACACTTTATTATTCAATATTAAGTGTGCCTGAACATAATATTTTATAACTCATGTAAGTATAACATTGTGGTGGTTTTTGATATCTTGACACTAAATTCTGTACATCTTAAGTGTCTTATTTCTGCTGACCATCAATCAGCTTTTTAGTCTGCCCTTCGTAATATTTATCGAAAAAATAACAATTTATTACTGCTAGTTAAATATTGGATTTCTCGCAATATAAGCAACTATTTCTGTTACCTACAGAACATAGTAAGCATTGAATGGCATATCGTAGTCGCAGACTCGCAGTAATGGGATTTCTAGTAATGCATTTTCAGAGTTATCGCTCAGTGTACGAAAGTACTTTTAGGTATGCTTTAAAACTATTTTGTATTACGGTTCCCTTCGTTTCAAAACATCTTTAAAATCTTTCTATTAAGTAGTAGTAGATAAGGTCGTATTATTGATAGTTTATTCGTTAAGTAGGTAACAGAACTATCGACAAATCAGGTAAAGAAATGTAAGAAAAGGAGAGAAAAGAAAGTGAAGTGTGCCTATTCTAACGCAGGCGATAAAAACATTTTTAGCGGAACGGAAGTCTCACCGCACCAAGCGCCAACCAATGGTGCATTAGTATTCGATAGGCCCCGCTAAGTACTTGTTTAAACATGATAAAACGCCGACGACCTCGTTAAGCGCGGACAATGGAATAAGTTTAGCGGGTAATCATAATATCGTTGGATAGATTCAGCGAAATAGCATCGAATTTATATTTCTTTTATTGATAGTCACTTACAGTGGCTATGGGTTCGTGGCTCGAAGGACCAATTAAGTTTGGAGAAGGAAGTTTATACAGCACCTTAAGACAAGGACAACAATAATATAAGGTGGCTTTTAAAGGAGCTGGAGTCCTGAAGTTGTGTTTAAGGGGTTTAGAATCAGATGTCATAATTATGAGTAATATTAAGCGAGGTATAACTTCACTTTGTGGATTTGTGGTCATTTGACGCACCATGGAGAAAAGTGAGCTACTTATGTTATTTACGAGATCTCCAAATGTAGTGCTTCAAAATAGCCTCACAAGGTGCTACAGTGCACTGGTTGAGCCTCTGACTTTTGTTCATAGATTCGAACATCGAAAACGCACGAATTTTTCAATGTCATGTTCATAGCTTGCATCACCAGATAAAATAATTACAAAGGCTGCAATTATGTTATAATTCTGCAATATTGCGCACGTTCGCAATGGGTTATGAAATTGTCAATCACGTGACTTGGCAGCATGGCTGGCTAGAATTAGGTACGTGTTCTGGAGTGGACAAGATTTACACTTTTACTTTTTTTGATATACACTTTTCACTTTTTTTCACCGTCATAACCCTTATAAAAACCTTAAAACTTCTTGAAGAAAAAAAACACTACACTAAAGATTTTGCCAAACCTAATTTAAAAAAGTTGAATGCATTACTAAGTTTAACGTCTGTCTCATTAGATGGAGCTATTATTAATAACAATAACAACATTCGATGTTCTCGTGTATCACAATCTTGAATATTTTACTCTCAGCACGGCTAAAGTTTCACTTAATTTTTTTTTAGAAATTTATAACCGCTAATAGAATGATATTTAACATTCTCATCTCGGGGCGTGTACATTTATCATTTCGTATCATTAGCATGTTAACAGTTATTTTCAACGGTTTTTATATTTTGGCAATTCCTAAATGAACAGTTAATCAATCTGTTTAACACGGCAATAATTTATCATGAATGGAACGGAAAAACACGTTTAAATGATCGCGAATTGTGTTATAGTTGATGGATTATGTTGATTTAGGATTTAAATTGAATCGCCAGGACTTACCGTTAGATAGATGTTAGATAGACTTACCGTACCGGGATCTTTAGATGTCTCGTAATTTGATTAAGAATACTAATCTTTCAGTGTCGAGCAAGCAATTTATCTAGTATTGTTGAAGAAATTACTTCTATCTTTGACTTCAAGATAACTTTCCCGATTCATGCTGCTTAGTATCAAGGGGAGAATGTGTAAAATGTCTTTTTTGTGAATTTTTTAATTAATTAAACATTTTCAACAGTTATTTTTTAACTACTATATTAAAATTTGTAGCTACTGTTATCGATATTTTGGTGTACTGAAATAATAATCATTCTAGTTCCTATTTTAGCCACCACTCAATCGAGCGCTGCTTTCTATCATAATCGATTCATTGGTTTTGAAGCGAGTGGGTCTTGTGTCTGTCTCAAATCAAACTGCTCAAGTCTGTATCAAACAGAAACCTTATAATTAGCATTTCGACTAAGGAATGCGCATTTGTTTGGTTTCGTCTGATAATCCACATGACTAATGAGTCGAATATTATCGACTTAGTACCCACCTATTGTTGGTTTTGTGTTACGATTCTAAGAACGGGTGATCTGTTTAAGCTAATTATCAGCTTTACTATTCCGAAAATAGTGGGTTATTGCATGTTCTTTGTCTCCTTTCTTTGTGTTTATAGCTGAACATTATTAGGTACAATTAAGCGAAATAAAAACAATATTACCTACTCATTACGTGCGTTTAAACTCAATCGTTTTAGCGTTGTTACAAATGGCCTTAATTAGTGCCAATAAAGTTGGAAAATCTGGTAGTATCTCAGTAGACCAGCGAGTTGAAACCATCCAATACCATCTATTGCGATGACGTCAAACTAGTATAGTCATCGACATGTAACTTGGCAAGAGTCTGAAAGAGAGAGTTAGATGCGCAGCACAAAAAGCAGAGCAAAACGACTTCTGCACATTTCATGTCTCCTTCAGATTCTGGTCAAGTTACTTGTGATGACTATATTTAAGTAATTCATCGAACTAATGTACCTACGTTATAGCTTTGGGTATTCTTTTGTGGCAGCATTTACCAACAAAATTCCATCTACTTCATATAAGAATTCTTGGCGAAGCAGCCTCTCCACCTTCAACACAGCAAGTAAAGCAACCATTACGAAACCCATTAGAACTGGGCATCAAATGCGAATAATCTCTAGGTAAGTATATTTCGAAGAACGCATTATACTACATAATGGTTTTCTTTCAGAATGCAAAAGGCACTTGTAGTAAGCATAGCTTAAAATCGGAGAAGTAGGTAGAAGCTCATTTCAAGATCTCTCATGATATGAGAAATGTGGAAAATTATATAATTTGACGTATTTGTTGTGTAACTTATGTGCCATTATTTCATATCGTGTTCATATAGTCACGCATAATATTACAACTGTAATTGACCAATATTTCTGCTGACTTCCAACAGCCTTAACTTTAACTTAGAACTTGGTTTAATCTTGTCTTAGAGTTAACGTGGTAACATTATTTTCATTGCTCAATTTCAATCAGTTCACACAAATTAAATCAGTATTTGATTTAAAATCCACTCATTCCACTGACAATAGACTGAATGTACAAAATGTTGTCGTAGATGCGGTAGAGCCATCCTTCATCATTAGCCAATTAAACAAGAGTTATCGTATGCGCTGACAATTTCATTTGATTAGTATCTGTTGCAAAAACAGCTCACGGTTGATCGCAACGCCGCCGCAGTCGTGGACACTGGAGACTTTCTGCGGAAGAATTCAGACGCAACACGAAATGGACACATCGTGATCGCTCTGTTGTACAATTCAATTACCTGTATTATTCATCTTGGGTAAGAGCAGAGCGCTGTCCGATTTCAGATCACTTCTAGTGATTGGACTCTTAACTGCTGGATAAGCCATAGGTTGTTTTAGATCCAAAATTGATTGAACAGGTGCATCTAATGAAAGTGATTCCATTTATATTTACAACAATGCCAAAAGCCGAAAAGTTATCCGATACAGTGTCTGAAAAGTTTGGAACATTTCACAGTTCATTCTAGGAAATAATTCCATGAGAATAAATCAAGAATTCCTAAAGTTAATGCTGAGAGTAGAGTAGACTAAAGTTAAGCGCACAAGTAAAAATTCATATCACAAAGGATAAGGAATTATAATCCAAGTCCGTTGAGTATATGAATAGAAATTATTTAATAATTATTGGATAATCTTACAAAAGACTAACGAGTGCATAACTCAGACAAAGTGGTTCTCTATTGTTCTAATAATAAGTTTCCAGATTACACAATCTACTTCTCATTAAATTCAAATCCTTTGAAAGATAATCTTATTCGTTACATTCATTTACTACATCCAGATGTAGCTCTAGCACTACACAAGAATGATTCAAGTTTCGTTACAATTTACGGAGTAAGAATCCAAAACGTGAAATAAACAAGCCTTCTCGTTACCAGGGCCTCAGAGCCGGATCAGAGGGTAATGATATTTCCGATGTTATTTTCCGCAGGTCTGAAGGAGGATCCGATTTTACACGGTGCTAGAGCCAGTGCTTTATCAATTTAGAATATCCTGGAGGATACCGAATCTTGCGGTCTGGTTTCCGTCTCGGTAATTTATGGCGGAGATGAACTTGGATTTGTTTGTGATCTTTGTATTGTTAGATGTAGAACTATTCCATCTGTGTGGAAATGTGTGTGGATTTGTAAAGATTCATAATTCTTTTGGATCGTCTTTGTGAAATGGCTGTTCGTTAATTATTATAATTATTATTGTGACTCTTCCGAGCAGTTCTTTGTAACTTTGAAACTAAATATACATATATTACAGGTTTTATGTACTTATAGTTCATGGCCTAGCTAGATCTATGATATTTTTCTGTAGGTGCCTAATTCGTACGTCAATATCTACTATATGTATTTACCTAATAATTAACGTAAGCGACTAAGTAACACTCATGAGTCTCATGACCCGAGAACAAAGATTTATCTGTAATGTTTAATAATATAATAATAGCTATCAGAGATGAATCAAATCGTATGATGTGAAGTACATAGATAACATTTGAGAATGTATTGATAAGCGACCAGTTTCTATAGTATTCGTACAGTAATCCTCATGAATGCGAAAAAAAATCGATTGTTTTAAACTAGGTAGTTTCATTTGGCGTGTAGAATGCTCAAGTGGTTAGCCAACCTGTCTTCGCTCTTACAAATGACAACGAAAGGTAGCTAAGGATAGATTACCATACTTAAGGAACTCTGTACGCTTTCCAATTTGATATTAAAATCTTGATATGAAAAATCAAAATTTTTTTATTTTTTTTTTTATGGAGAAAAGATAGCAAACGAGCTGACAGTGCCACCGTCCCCTGCCGCCCATGGACACCTGTGAC
>DWKA01000163.1:0-21045 GCA_018249155.1 Panoquina ocola ocola
ATTCATATACCCCAATTCACTCTCGTATTGGAAAGTGGAGTGAGGCGGTAATCGGCTGTCATCATCAATTGAACTTTCACGGCCGGAATGAGCGGTAATGTAGATGATTTGATGTCCCGTTTAGCCCATTGTGTGGCCGCGACCATTTCATTCGGTAGTTGTGATAAACGCGTTAAAAATATCTCACTAAAGCACTGGCTATATTTGTCACGGTTCGATTACAGTTTTTATTCCATTATATTCCCGTTAACCTGTTACCCCGCCACGACAATGGTTTTATTTTGTCATAATGATATGATTGTATTTAAATAATATTTTTTCCCTTATAGATGTGGAATCATTGCTTATTTATAACTACTAGGGGTTTCTGCATGCGAAATTCAGATGTTGCGGTCGATAACTGTTTGTTTTTTTACTTACTGCATAATACGTATCAATACGAAAACAAAATAATTTTCTACGCATAATTACAGCCACGGCAAAAATTAGTAATACTAAAAGCATTACTAATAGTCGTGATAGAGTTATTGAAAAAATAGAAAAACATTTATTTCATCAGAAAATCGTTGCAAGTCTCTACAATATTTAAACACATTACTTACCTATATTCCAATTAATAATGTCTTAAGCATGACGTAACGAGTAGTAACGCCGCACCTACACCCACGGAAATAACATGTAAGTTTTTAGCTTATGTACACAACATGAAGTTGACGAGACATGTTTTTGTTCCAGATCAAAAGGCGCCATGGCGTCGTCCTGTCTCCTCCTCTGGCTGGCGCTCCTCGCCGCGTGCAGCGCAGGTGAGTCCACAGGCTACGGTTGCCATGACAACGAACCACGCAATAGTTGAATCAATGGTTGAATCAAGGGTTGAATCTATCAGGCTTGCACCACGGCTGTTAGTAAAGGTTTTTTCCCGCTGGGTTAGCTAGTAGGTAAATACAGTTCATTGGCTGTATAGAGACGTTTGTCATAATATTAAAGAGGATAAAAAAACATACTTTGGAATTTGCTCAATAACTCAGTGTTGGTTATATAAAGTCGTCAACGTCACCATGACGTCATAACTAAGAATTTCGCATCGCCTCATCTAAAATCAATAACATTTGTATGCAGCTAGCGTCAATATATAATCCGTATTTTTTATCCTAAATCCTTGAAATTCTTGTTTTGACTTTGGAAACCTACAAAAAGTATTATTTGAAACGCCAACGCAAAATAAATAAGTTGCGGAGTGACCGCGTCATCCATTAAGGAATCAGTTCGCCTGCATTTTGGTGTGGCTCAGAGTGGCTGTCCACTGTGGCCAGTGCGGTCACATTAATATTGCACAGTGGCCACTCGTGTGTTGCGGCATGCGGCATGCGGCATGCGTCACGCGGCGCGCGGCGTGCGGCGTGCGACTGGCTCCGTCGTGGATGAAGCGGGTCTACTTATCCAATTGAAGAGTTCAAGGCGAGCTAGTCTCGTCCGGATGTTACTCGGAACTCACCCATATTTTCGTGTGTCATGTCTCACATTCTTGAATAATAGCGCTTTATATAGCTCAATAATAGTTAATTTTAACTTAGTTAAATTACTTTGAATTTATAAGTTTGTCATTTAGTCTCAGAACAAAATATGTAGTAATTGTTCTACTTTACATTCTGGGCATTTCTTAGGCTAATTTAATTGAAGTTGGGAATTCCCGTGATTTTTTAAGTTTAACAGAAGATATTAATAAAAGCACTTTGAGACTTGTACAGTATTAAGCTTTCGACATAAGCTTTAGGGAGTAGCTCTAAGATAATAATTGATAGCTCGTATCTCGATGAAGTGCGATGTCGTCGCGAGTCCGTGTCGCTGCCGTGTCGTTGCCGTGCCGCCGCCGGCCGGTAATTATCGGGTGCACCGGCGAGCGTCACATTCCGCGCGCAGCCGGCTATGACGTGCTGTATGCAACTGTCTACCAATGTAGACCGCTCGTAGATGTTGCAATGCGATAAATGGTTTAACTTGTTATATTATGTTATTTTACCAAAATGTTTGTTTCATTTTGTTTTTTAATATTTATTTACCTACTTTCAAGTTGGTATTTACAACATGGTTGGAATGGATATTAGAATTATTTTTTTTTCGTGTCGAAATCTTCGTTTGTAACTTGTAACACAAAATTCGAGGCGTCCAGTTAAGTTATTTATCTATTATTTATAATCTGTTTGGACTGCCCTCATTTATCGGTGTGCTGAAAATGTAATAATCCCGTAAATCATTAGACTAAGTACACGTGCTACTAGATTATAATTTATTGCGGCCGGCGAGCGGCGCGCGACGGACCGTTGATAAACAAATTAGATTACGTATTATGTACCGCGATGATCGCATTTTGTACCAAAACGAGCTGGTTGTGTACAATGTACTCGCTCAATGAAGATTGTCTCGCCAATTATTTCACAATAATTTTTCGGTCCAATCGCGTTACAAATGTGTACGAGTGCTGCGCGCCGCCGCGTGCTCGTGTCCAACAAACATTTGTTACACGCTGACTACGAATACGACGTTGAGTTATAACAAATAATTTAATTATAATATACATAGACAATGTGATTTACTAATAACCATTTGTTAATTACGTCACAATGTTGGAAGGATGAGTTTAAACATTAATGGACTGTTTTAAGTTATAAATAATTATAAAATTCAAAAGATTTTAATAAATTCTTGAATCATCGATCACCGATGACTCATCTTATGACACAGGTAAATCACAAAACGTGGTATTTTAATAATACGCACTTGTACAGGCGGCGCCCGCCTTATTTATAGCAATTTTGCTATACAGGTGGCAGCACCGTCGACAACGTGAAGTCAATTGATCTAATCGGCTCTATTTTAGCAGTGTTGCGAAAACACTCAGAACAAATTTTAATTTTTGAGGTATCATAAATTATTAACACAATATTCTTGTATTACATAAGTAGAGTCGTAATATCACGGTTGTAATGTCATGTCATGTCATAAGATACTTGTAACGTCTTATAAGTTTATCGTCGAAGGATTGCGCTCCAAATGAGGTTGTGTTAGGTTACTTAGGTTACATTGCAAACTTCCTTGTTTCGCGAGATAGATCTTAATCGTTTAACGATCCACCGATATGTGTAGCTGTTCACTGTTATGTATTAGTAAAACTATACTCGCATGAGCATAATGTTATGTTAATACGTTGGCGGAGCACACGACAGCACGAGTGGAGGCAGATTTGTAGTCCGTCCACACGTCGGGCGATTCTCGGCAAACGCCATACAAATTAGGCTTACCCGAGTCAACACTAATGAGCCTTATACATGTTGGCCACTTGCCATCGCTCGCCGATTGTATTTGTAGGCCAGGTTAAGGCGTTAAGTACAATTGCGAGTTACATCAGTAAACCGATCGAATGTGTGTTCGACGTAATGTCATCGGCGTGGTAATTTCAAATAAGCTTTGTTTCTGGTTATATACTCGATGCTTGTTTATATGAAATAATATTAGTAGTGTTGTATTTGTTCGGTTTGCGTCAGCGCATGTTGTCGATGATTTTTATTTTAAAGCAAATACTCGGCTAGTCCGGTTAGAAATGAAATGAAGCGGTGTCATTATTTAACCATAAATAATAATATTACGTTAATATTTTAACATTAACCATACGTATTACAACTACCGCGATTATTGATTCTGTAAACTTAACTCACTCAAAAAAGGTTTTTCATACATCCGTCAGGCACCGCTCCTCAAAAGTCTGATTTATTTTATTTTATTGCTATATTAAATAAGCCTTGTCTTATTTTAATGTTTGTCGTCGCTTGGTGTAGTTGCACGCTTGGTGACTGTTTCTGTATCAAGAGAATAAAAGATCACATACCTGTGGGGCTCTGTAACAGTTACTTACGTCACAGCATCCGCCGGACCGCGCGTCTCTGGAATGTCTTGCGATGAGGGACCCGGTGCTCAGGCGGGGATATCGATAATATTATACTTACATCATTATAAGCAATCAAAAGAATAACGATAAGAAACGTGTCTAATTTGCCAAATAAAAATATTTTTATGTAAAAGTCATAGAATTTTTATAATTAGTAAATTTATAACAATAATAATATCGTTGTTAGTTAATAACAACTTATTAGTTACACACTAATAAATTATTTTATTTAAGCAGACGTCGTATTCCTATGTTTTTCTGAACTTTTACCCCTCTATTTTTGTTGGTCATTTAATTTCAAACACAATTAATTATAAAGTCACTCATTCTGTCCGATGGTCACAAATGAAGCTAATCGCCGTATCAATGAGCTAGTTATCGACAAGCGCGCGCCACCCCTAGCGCCGGGCGGGCCGCGCCGGGCGGCGGCGCACGCCGCATTACATCGTATTACAAACCACAATTTACATTCCGATCTCATCTTGCGGAATAACTGAATAAACTCGAGAGTGTTTTGTTTCGCTGCATCCCTTTTTATGCCTCAGGTGGTATTGCTTGTTTTATTATTTCTTATTCTGGAAGCGGGCGGTGTGGGGGAAGGGTGTAAGGGGGGGATACTTCTTCGCCTTCGTCTTCGGTTGTTTTTTAGAGCCACGTCTGAGGTAACTGAGTAGTTATAAGTATGCTAGAAGACGAGTGCTAAAGTCAACAACTCCATTTCATAATGACATAGGTACCTATAACATAACATACCACAGGGGAGTGTTATTGAACTTATTATTGACACGATTGACACAATTTTTAGTGTACGAAATAATAGTCGATCATTGTTTATACATTAGTCTCGTCGAGGTGTTTGTAGCGCATTACTAAATAATAATAAAATAACTCCAAGTAATCCATCAATAAAATTAATTATTACATGATTTGACAATATTATTATCGTAGTTGTATAACGGGTCGAAATATTTGATTAAGCCGACACTCTATCAATAATACTGGGAGGTATTCGTACATTATATTCAACAGCTGCATTCGCGCAGACTTCGCTTGTCACAACATGTTCAATAGGCTATAAATTAATGAGCTAGCCTCGACTCCAAACAAAATATGTAGGCTCTACGCTGGCGCGGCGCACTTGCCGAGTTTATTACTTAGCACTTTGCTGCAATCAATTATTATCGAGCATGCCATTGGTTACGCTATTATTTATTCCCTATTTGCGAGGATCAAAGTAGATTTTTTTGTAGTTTGAAAGTTTGTATAAAACTTCGTAATCAAGTAAGCGAACTGAAATTGATCATCGGATAATAATGCTTGTTAAGGAGAGCAAAGCAGCGAGCAAAAGCTAGTTTAAGTGCGTCTAGTTGTGGTGTGATATAGAAGCGATCTGGTGGCGTCTGGCGCCGAACATCGCAGCTTCAGGTGCGTGTCGGGTTGCCGCTCGGGTTACACGTCGCACGTCGCTCCCGCGACCATTGTGTAACTCGCGGTCGGGAATTCATTTTTCACTTGGATGCTCTCTTCAATATCTTCAATACATGTATTTTCAAGTTTATATTTGTAACTAAACCACAAATTCTTTTAAGTTATCTGCGGTTAACATTGTCTAAAGCTAACGGTTTCGCCGATAAATAAATATAACGTGAGATAAACCTATTAGTTTCGTTATTTTTTGGCAGTGTCCGCCATACCACAATATTAAAACTACTAGTATAGGAATTTACCTGTGATTAGTGCCAAGTATGCGATGAAGGAAAGGAAGTCAACACAAAAAAAAATATAGATATAAGAGGCTTTTAACTAGGTAGGAAAGGAAAGAACTCTACATGAGTAGAGTCGGAGCTCAGTAATGATGCATCAGGGACCCGGCGGCGTGCTCTAGCCATTATTCAGCAACGTATATTGAGAATATCGATACTTTATAATCTTAAAAATTTCAAATACCCTTATAACAAAATGGAAATAAATGGTTAAGAATTCTTGGTTCTGCTTTCTGCCTTGCCCCTTCGACTTAATATTGGTAATTTAGTACCTACCCGCTCTTCGTTACAACCGTCTGTTTTACTTATAATATCTATTTTTAGAACGGCCTGAAATTTAGTACGAGGCTTACTGTACTATATTATAACGTCTCACAAAAGATTCACTTTTGTGTATAAAAACCCGTTCTTGTTTCATACCTCCGCCTTCAACGACCTTCGCAAAATACAGCATAAAATTCAGAGATTTAGCGACAAACGAGGGCAGAAAAAAGAATTGAAGAGCAAAAACTTTTTCTATTTCTCACGACCGAATGTGACACACTGCCGGTACATAATGTCCCGAGGACGGGACAAAAAGGCCGGGGCACGGCGCGCGCGGGCGGGCGGCCCGCTGAATGTTCGCTTTCCATTTTCTTTGACAAGTGCGCTTCAAGATGAATTAGGCGGAACGGGACAAGGGACAATCTCGCGACCTGCGCCGTTTCTCGACAAATGAGACCTTTTCCGTGCACTCGTCTTTGAGCAGAACTATGTCACCTTCGTTATTTCTGAACTGGGCTTTAAATTATCAACGTACTCGCGTTGCTCCACTCTAGATGGTCTTTTGAAAGAGACGTGACAATATTTCTTGTTGCATTATGGTGTACTTTCGTTCAATGTTGGCACCACTGACCTGGGTGCTGGGTCCGTAAGCTAGTAAGTTACTAGTTAGTAACCACTAATAAGGAGGGAAACGGTTACTAAGAAAAGGCTATTAAACATGACGATTTGAGTTGTGCAGGCGGCACTCGAGGAGCCGCACGGTACAGTTACGGTGCAGACGGTCGGTGACGGCGGCCGGCGGTCAGTGTCGGTTACCAGGAAAATTGGAGGCGAGTATAAGGCAGTAGCCTTCCTGCGTGTAATGTTTTCCTCCATTAGTTTAACGATCCCGGCCGAGTGGCGCCTGCGCCGGCCGCCGCGGCTTATTAGCGCCATTTCTCTCACCGTTGATGGAGTATCTGATGCCTGCGAAGAATTAAGTTTACTTATCTTTTGCCCACTAACGCCAACATATTTGGTAGTGTAGGATAATTCGCGAATTACTTGAACAATGCTAACGGCAAACATGTCTTCCATTTGATGCGCGGCGGCGGCGGCGGCGGCGGCGGCTGCAGGTCCCGTGGCTGTTTACGTAAAAATATCACATAATGCCAATTAAGTATTACAGATATATTATTTACCGAGTGTGTAAATACATGGTTATTAGTAAGGTGTATAATAACAAGTAAATCACATAAATTAAATTCTATTCTCGGTATTTACCGTTTAATTAACTACTTCGTCCCACTCCCTGATGGTATCGCAAATCATTGGATTTACGAGCACCTCGTTAACCAGAATACCACAGCATTTTAGCTAATATTAATTAGTCTTTAATGACGTAAAGCAGGTAAAAAGTAAAGTATGTTTCTGGTACAAATCGCACGCAGGCTCATTATTCAAACAGTGCCAATACTACGAAACACCTTGTCAAAACAATATGACACCGGTGAGTTACCATCGTTCGAAAACATTGTCGGCTGCGGCGACGCTTCGCTCCACTTTTCGATCCATTACATGGTTACATCCAGCGCGGTTCGTTGATTTTGCTGGGTCGGTAGGCGAAGGAGCAATGGACGTCCACCGAGCAGCCGGCGCGGAAGGCGCGTCTGGTCGCGGGGTCCGCGCGCGAGCTGTCACGACGATCGATAAGGGCGCGCCCTACTGCACGCGACCGTTCACCTGTTTTCGTACTATTTGGTAACATCCTGCCTCCATTGTCAGCCGCAACGAGGGTCGTTTTGTAATTTTCGCCGTTTAATAATACTGTCTCGCAAATTAGTGATGCATTAATTGCGACGAGATTGTAGATAGCCCAATTGTCGGTGCCCTTGAATACTGAATCGCTGATTCTGGGGCCGGACCGCCACTCCAAACGGCCGACGATTGTTGTCGCGAGCTCTGTCCTCGTGTGTTACTAGGGTGTTATTAGCATCATGCTGTTTGATTGCTACATTTACATATTTTTCCACTTTCTTATGTATAGTCGTAAGGTAGTTACAGTTCAAAACTCACGAGGCCTCGGCGGCGGATGTGGTGGCTCGCAGAGGCGACAGTAGCTTGAATTATAATTTAAAAGTAAACAAATAATTAATCATTCTTTAATTAAGCACATCCATCCCATCGTATTTTGTCTTCAAGATAAAATTTGATGGTTTTATCAGGAACAGGAATCATTCGCTCAAAATTTAAAAGTTATTGGTATATATTGGAAAAGTTAAATTGCTCTTTGAACAAAGTTTTATATACAACGTTCATATCTAACAAGAGGTATAAGGAACGATAAATATATTCAGTAGATATGAGAGCCGACGTCACTGTTAATTTGATAACAAGGTGAGTATTGGGGGATAGCATAGATGGAGCGTTTGTCCTACTTGTCCTAGCTTGTTCTAGCTCATTGTATCGAGCCGTGGTGAGCTAGATATCACTGGTAGTGAAATTAGCGCCGCTCCCAGAACACTGGCGAGCTGATTGGAGGCATTGTTCTCCGTAATCAACCGGCGTCCGGCCGCCGCCACACGTCACACATTCTATGAATTGTTGTGTTACCCCGACAACTAATGGAACATGCTCACTGTTCATATATGATGCATTTTAAATTAAAATATGTCACTTGTTCCATTATTATTGATGTTGCAAAGTTTTAGTTCTCTCTTTCGGCTGTACCGTACCTACTTTGAGTGTTTGTTTTATAATGTTTAATATTTTTTTTTTCGACTCAACTGTATAGTAAAGATTAAGAGTTATCTGATTTAATTATATGAGTATAAAAAAATACTACAACATATATGGGACGTTACGTTCGTTTTGAAAAGCACAGATAATTGCTATAGTATCATTTTAAAATATATAACTTGAAAAAAGGTAAGGACTGTTGGGACTTGATAAATATTAAGTGATTTTACTATTATAATTTTTTTACTATCTAGAGGCACTTTAATTAACATTTGGTGTGTAGTAAATATTAAAAACCTGTCAAGTGTGAACGCGTCTTTAGTTAACCGTATCTACTTCATTAGCCGAGCCCCGGGAGGCGAGCTTCGTTAGGGCGGCTTCTAATTAAAATATATTGCTCCATATTATCCTCCTCGTCACTGGGTATCCGTGTTTTGGCGCCATCTTACGAATACTGAATACGGGGACACGATTTCGCGATAAGCTAGAATATTTTTATACCGGAATAATGTTCTGCACTCATACTACTATACTAGGATCTAGGTCTCACTAAGGATTGTGTATAGAACCCTTCAACCTATCTGGTTATCTGGTTTTAAAAGTAATTTTGATAATTAAACGTCGAACGTAATTAAATTACAATGAGGCATGCATCATCCTGTAGCATGATTAATCGACGAGGAATGACGACCGTCGAGAACGTCGGTGCTGTGTTGCTGTAAACATCCGCGCGCGGGACGTGATCAGTGCGACTGCCTGGGAGACGATACCAACATATCAAGTTTTATTACGACGTACAACATTTTTCTAGTAAATTAATTAAATAAAAGATGTTAGTATTGAATCTCTCTGTATGTGACTGGCTCCCGACGTACAAAAAATCAGGGTAATGGTACAAAGACATTTTGTACAAAGTCAAATCACTTGATGGAATTTAGGTAAATTGAAACAGATTGTACGGGTCACGCTCGCGTTGGGAATTGGGATATACAATATTATGCATCAGCTGCATACTACATTTTCATTGTCTTCAATCAGATCAATTGGTTTTATCGATTCCTCAGTCTGTGCGAATAATCAACGACAATTGAATTTTGATTGCGAAGTTTCCACTTCAGTTTATTTTTGTGTCACTCAACCTTTTCGTACCCGAGTGTACGGCGGCGGCGGCGCCGCATGTCAAGGGTGCTACACCGTAGGCCGCGGAAAAATACATTTTGTTACCTCTGCACTTACACAATTTTTATAAAATGTCTCAGATCGTGTAATGATAAAATAGGCACCCATTACACGCTCAATCTAATCAAATCAAAATCAATGACGATCAAAATAAGGTAACGGATTGTAGCTGATTAATTAATCCTAAATAAAGAATCTCAATCAAATACGTTACACAATCAATCTGGATTGAGATCAATGATCACGATCAAAGGATCACAATGTAGATTGAGCGTGTGACGGGTGCTAGTGGCGTGTTGAGACAGATCAATGATTGGAGCAGTGGGTCGCAACTAAACAAACATTGTGTTTGTTGTGTCAACGAGTGACGCGCTGCTCTTGACTCGGGCGAGGTTAGTGTCTGTAGCGAGCACTACTTTAATGATACATTTTAACAACATTTTACATTTTCATAAGAAGGCTAAATGCTTGTATTTGTAATTTGTGACAACAGAAATATTTAGGTACGCATTTGCTAATCATCCACTGTCAAAAAGACATCATTTCGATACGTGTAGAGCAAATTGAGATTTTTGCTGTCGATCGTATTGATTAGTTTATTAATCCATAAGGATAATAACCCTGATTTAAGCCGCGACACAGGGTATCCTAATGTAGGTATGTTCCGATTATTTTATACATTTTCTTTTTTTTTCATTAACTGCTTATTATGTGTTCATTATGTTATTTATGATAATTATATTAGTGCTACAAGACGTTAATAGCAGTAGCTGTAGTAATAGATACGTTACCGCGGCTTGTGTTACCTGTAATTGATTTATTGCGTGGTCCAGCGTCGCCCACGGCGGGCGCGGTGGGCGCGGCGCGGCGGCCGCTCGCCCCAGTCCGAGGTCACCGCGTGTCCTTCGCAGGGCTGTCGACGTCACATGTACACAACACCTGGGGCTTGTTTAATAAACGCGACAATGACAGGCGAAAGGTGACAATCCGACAAATAATTTGTAGTTTGTTCTCGTCAGCACCGAGAAAACGATACACAATAGAAATGCTATTGTGTCTCGCATGAATTCACGCCTGCTGGCCTTGAGCGGAATTAAAAATATCATTGACAAATAATTATGCTACGGTGGAAAATCTACAAATATGTCGAAATGTCATGACAATTAAATTATTATATATTATGACAATTGTCGTCTTTATGAAACTGTTTTATTCTGACAATTTGTCAGTATTTTACCTGTCGCATTTGGACATGATTGTTCTTTATGGCACTTGTCGCGACAATTTGACTTACATATTTGTCCAAAATTGAAATGTTTATTAATTGGGTTCCTGGTTTAAAGGTGGGCTAGAAAAAAAACTGAGCCCACGTATGCTTCATATAAGATGCGTGGTAACGTTTGATTTGCTGTGACGCCCTTAAAATATGAAAACGCGTGGCTTAGAATATTAATATCGTCGTTAAAATATGTAACAAAACACTGAAACAGTGTCAGGACTTGTTGACATTATTGTGGATACAATCATTTTTAATATGAGCAATTGCGTGTTTTACTAAAAATATTTTTATTAGTAATCACTTCTCGATCAAAATACTATAAAATAAATTAGTATCGTAACTTCTTCACATTTTATGACGCTGTGAATTCACAACAAGATCAAGACAAGTCACGTGCGCATGCCGGTATTATTAATTTTACGTAGGTACCTATACGTTGAATCAGCCGCTACTACTGACTTATTATTTGAGTAAACAAATAGAAATGACGTGCGATAACAGTAACTATTAAGCTATTAGGTAATGTTTAGTGCGACCAAGCGTAAGCGACAAACCGTTTAGTCAAAATCAGGTGTAAAGTCAACGGTTCATTTCCCGTAAGCGGTGTCGCGTTGAAGCGGTGGCTCGTCCGCCGCCATTGCCGAGGGCGAGGCCGACACGCGACACCGCCACGCTCCGGGAGGCACTGCGACCACCGGAGCCTCGCCCGCGCCCCCTGCTGCACGTCACGCATCATCGCCCACCATCGCCAACCAGCATCCATCATTGGCGGTGACAGTGCACTACCACTGGAGACTTACGTCTCATAAGATCTAGCAATTGTGACAACTGACGGCTATGCCTATCTATAGATTATATAAATTGGAGTAATATATCTGTAATGCCCCATGTTCAATCTGAATAGGTTGGAAAAGACGTGAACTTCAGATGCGATCCCACCACATCCCTATTCGCTATCATCATTGTTTTCTGAAGCTACATCTACTGTTCATTTACATTTTTCTCGATGCCAGATCGTCAAGTTTCAGTGTACCTACTGAAGGTGTAATTTAAAGTACTTAATGCGTATTAAAAACATGCCGTGGACCCCTTTCTCTGCAGGGATATAAGAAATTACAAATGGCCCCTCGCATCGACTCCACTCCACCCCTACAGCACTGAGCCCGATATTTACAGAAAATACCGTGTTTTACTTATACATCATTCAGTTGTGTGCTGTCCTTTTACTGAAGGTTTTGTATAGACCGTTAACAGGCATTTATTTATGAAAGGCGCAATCTTCTAAGTGAAATGAAGCTTAACAAATTGAAAGAGTGGGTGTAGAGTTTGTATTATAGAGTCTGATTTTACAACGGTTACAACGGAACGTTACTACGTTTTCTTAGTACAATACTTACTCATATTTTTAGAAAGTATTAGTTATTGATTTGTGTATTAATTTTTGTTAGCAATATAATCCATGTGAACACTACATTACATAACCCCAAAGAGATGTTCTCATCTTGGCCAAGGAAAAAATGTCATGAGTTCATAAGGAAACGAATAAAAAAAAACAATAATGATCTAACTCTGAAACAGATGTACCTATCTACATTTTGGTGACCATATCACTTATACCGCGATCTCTTTCAGACAACCAACTGCTTGAAATAAAAAAAATAAAAAAAATAAAGTAAAGTAAAGAAATTAGTAGGCCTAAGCTGGTTTCAATAAATTGGCTAATATTATTGCCAACAATGTCATACAGTAAACTTTAGATTTCCGTAAGCACGAGCCGCCTGGCGCAGCGCCCGCGGCGCGCGGGGAAGCCCCAGGCCCATCTCAATAATTTACGGCCATATTTTTTTCCTGTACAGCTTCAGATCATTTTGTTCTCACAGTGGGCGATACCGGCTATGGTTTGGCTCTTAAAAACTTAAGAGAGTGACGGCCAATTAACTGTAAAGCTTGAGTTAGATTTTGATTATAATTTGATACGTGGTGCAAAGAGGAACAAACGAATGATGAACAGGGTCATTATTTTGTATTAAAACCGTGTTCGCGGTCGAGCACACACAAAGTGCAATCTTTAGTTATGTCATGTGTTAAATAGTGTATTATGTAATAATAATCTCTGTAATGGGATGGTTGAAGTAGGTGTGTTAAAAACAAAATGTTTTTTTTTTTATTTCCAGGTCCCCTCGGGCCGCTGCCAAACATCACCAGCGTCGACTTGGGATTGAAAGAAGGTAATTATCTTGCCCAGTTTTTATTAAATGGTTTATTGGCAGCGGCGAACGGCAGGTTGAAAAAAAATATAACAACCTCTGATACTCGGGCTAGGGTTCCCAGTACATCGTGCCAGTTGGCACTTGAACACACATGGAAAGTCAAAGGTTACCAATGTTAGCTAAAAAAATATCTTTTAAATGAATTGCCCCGGCTTGAAGTTGAATCTGTTACCACTCATCCGACATCATGAGCCCCTCAATCAGCAAGTAATTAGTCCCTGTTTTCATTGTTACATTACTCGAATTTGATTTGCCTGACTACAAAACGTGGAACTTTTTTACATGGAGTAAGTTAATCCTTGGTAACAATCGCATCTGATGGTCAATGGGAATGAAGTGCTAGATCGTGATCGATCAAATAAGTAAAAGCCTATTCACACTACTCTTAAAGACACCCACACTTATACGAGTACGTGTGCAGAGACTCCGAGGCTTCCATAAGGAAAAACTATGTATTGTCGAGCACTA
Source organism: Panoquina ocola ocola (assembly GCA_018249155.1). Classification (NCBI taxonomy): domain Eukaryota; kingdom Metazoa; phylum Arthropoda; class Insecta; order Lepidoptera; family Hesperiidae; genus Panoquina; species Panoquina ocola. The sequence continues at coordinate 13,885 of DWKA01000163.1, forward strand.
CATAATAGTTCAATAGTCGAGTACAAGTCAACAATCGCAGTTTCAAGTCGTAAATTTATTACTGTTGGTCGGATAGATTTATTCATCCACTTCGAGGCAAACACACTCTCAATATATCAAAACACAACACGCATTACTCAGGTGATACAGATAGTTATATGATAATTATGCAGGACACATTGGTTTATCACAATAGGAAAAGAAGAAGATAATAATATGTTTATTTCACAATGCTTAAAATAACACTGCAGTTCCTACCACTAACTTAAAATAAACAAATAAATACATTAAAAACTAAAACAATTGGTGCTACTACATTATTAATTTGAGCTGTATGAAAACAGAAAAAGTCATCAATACCAAACAGTAAACACTTAAACTCAAGACAGAGTGTAGCGTTATATACAGGAGGCCCCAATCTTGGGGTCCGGTTTCCCGCGCTTGCATGTTGTTTTTTCAGCCAACTCAGGAACTCCCTTCCACGACAGATGATTAAGAATCTAGAGGTTTAATAATCACGCCAAACACATAACCAGATGAAAACTAACTCAAAGTCAAAAATAATTTATTCGTGTAGCTGTAGGTATTTCAATTACGCTTAGAGCCATAGCACACCGCGTATTTTAAACGCGCAGACGACGCGCGTTTGTATGGCTTCAAACGCACGTATGCGCGCGTTTGTATCAATGCATACGCAAAACTAAGCGTCTACGGCGCCAAAGACGCGCGTTTCTAAAACGCGCGTCGTCTGCGCGTTTAAAATACGCGGTGTGCTATGGCTCTTATGACCGTCAGTTTTTTAGTCTACCACTATTTCGGAAGGGTGCTTTGTCATGGAGGTGAAGAAATGGCGAATGAAACTTCTCAACCTCAACTGTTAAACTTGCGGTTTCCAGGTAGTTGCGCGCTAGGCGACGTGGTGTACATGCCGGGCGACGAGTTCCCCGGCGCGGCGCCGTGCGAGCGCTGCAGCTGCGCGGGCGGGCGCGTGGCGTGCGCGCGCCAGCGCTGCGACCCGCGCCCCGGCTGCAAGCCCGTGCACCGCCCCGACCACTGCTGCCCCACCTACCAGTGCGGTGAGTACCCACCGACATGATCACTGCTACTCTACCTACCAGTGCGGTGAATACCAACAATGACTCGACCACTGTTGTCCCCACCTACCAGTGTGGTGAGTACCGACATCGACATCATCACTGTTACTTTAACTACCAGTGCAGTGAATACAGACACTGACAGGACCACTAATGCCCCTACCTACCAGTGCGGTGAGTACCGACAGCTGCCTTACCTACTAATGGGGTGGTTAGCCTTCCCGATACGACCACTGCTGCCCGACTGGTCAGAGTAGTTTGTACCGTCGACTTGAACCATGACTGGAAGGATGTACAGAACGTTATAGGTCCAATTATGTTGATAATTTATACAGACGATGAATAAACGTAACAGGTCAGGAGCAGTCCAATTCATAATTTCAAATTCAGAAAGAAGTAAAGTCAAACAAGTCTCCAAGAAGATGAATCTGATAAATTATAAAGTAAAGCAAATAACTCTACACCTTCATAACCCTAAACTAGGGTGGCATTTATCGCGGATGCTATGGAAAACAAATACAAGAACACATATACAGACTGAGAACAGAAACTTAAAGACATTATTCAAGTTTATGCGTCGCTGGGATTCGAAACCCGATCCCTTTTAGTGGTGGTTCGATATGTTAGCCATTGCCAAAAACAGAATCGTAAAAGCTACAAGTTGAAAGCTGAAAAGGGTTCACGCTCAGACTATAATGGTTGCGGTCGCGGACAAACCACGGTCGTTATTTAACCGTGACAAATTCACATACCTCAGAAAGATCGTCCTCTCGGGTCACAAGCACTAGGTAGATTGGATTTTTGTGGGCGAATGGGAAACACAATATAGTTTTTATTTAGGAAAAAAAAACTTAAAAACATTGAAATGTTAAGAGAGACCGAATGAAAAGAAATTAGATACCTACATGTTTTAATGTTCCTTGCAGTAGGTTGTTATAGTCGATGATAATTGCAATGCCTGGCAGTTAAATTGTTTAGTTGATGAGCAACTATATAGAAGCAACTTTTATAATGGGTTACTTGAAAATACAAACCCGTTAAATAATAGTTACACTGTCGATTAATCTCTATAATTTTTTTGTGCAGGCTAATATGTGTAAATTATGTGCAAATCTTAATCCATTAATTGAAATGAATGTAATGGTTACGTCTGCTTCAATTTTTGGCTCCGATTTTAATTATGTATCGTTGTTTATAGGAACGTTAAATGAAATGGATTGAATATAAAATTAATTTACTGATAAAAAATGTCTGTGACTGACGTGTAACCATTTTTTTAATGACCATCTTCACCCGCAGTCTCGAGACCGTCATTATCGCGCCGCAATACGTCGCGTTGACGTCATTTCCATAATTTCCGCTATACCTTCAAGCGCTACCAATTGCTATTCATTATTCGCTACAGTTTACCTTCCTGACGTCACTATTAAATTACTTAGTTATGGTTCTAAAGCGCCAGTCATTAAGCTATTTAAACTGTATTATTATTATGATGTAATTTGCATGTTGTATATTTTATAAGTAACTGGTCATCGTAAATTAAAGTGATTTCTTAATTCAACATCAGTGACAGTGACAACCTGCTGTGGTATGTATTGATTTACATCGTTGTGTAGATTTTATGTCGATTCATCAAAGTACTGCATTGCTCACTCCATCGTTTCTGATAAATCTTTAACAACAGCTATCGTGTCAGAGCCGTGCTGTTGGGGTCATTACCACACAGTATCCTCCCGACGATACTTGTGGATGGCAGTAGATTTTTTTTAGCTAGTACCTTGTTGGTATTTCCCACGGAAGGGTCCTTGGCCTTTAACTCCTCAGTGATATCTTCATTAACATGGAAGTCTGAGTGCCATTGACTACTTACCGCCCAGTTTCGTTACTCATTATGCTCGGAAAGACTTTCACTTATCAATACCGTATTTAAATTTCAGAATGCGAACAAGAAGGCCGTGTGTATGACAACGGGGAGAAACTCGTGGACCCGCAGGACCCCTGCAAGGTGTGCTACTGCCAGGGCGGGGAGGTGGTGTGCCGCCGTATAGCCTGCTTCGTGCGCGACGACTGCAAGCCCCGACTCGTTCCTGGAAGGTGCTGTCCGGAATACGACAATTGTCCTCTTAGAGGTAAAAGGAATCGTTAAATCAAAAATATTAATTAGTTATTACCGACGGTTAGAAACAGACGACTTGGCTCAGTTAATAGGTTCTTACAGGCAGATGAATGTAGACCGATTAAGATTTTGGATATTGTCCATTCGTGATTGTACGTACGTATACCTATTGGTATAACAATGTTTTCAGCGCTGCTAGAAAGTTAAAAAAAATATTTAAAAAATGTCTTGTTCTTCATGTTCTTAACGGGTATTGGAGAACGACCAGTTTTTTTGTGGATTTTGTCACTTCATCAAATTAATAATATATATTTTTGTTTCAGGAGTTACAACTCTTCCTGGCCTATCACCGATAATTTCCAGTACCTCCGTAGTCGAAAACATCGAGAATAGCGCGTTGCCATCACCGCCAAATGAAAACATTAAACAGGAGATCACGATCAAAGAAATAACCCCAGTTTCAGAAATCCCAGTCATCACTGATGTGAAGGTAAAGGAAATTCTGCCCTCTCCTGCTATGGAAGTAGCTGAATATTCGTCCTCAAAGTCTCCCTTGATAACACGAGAAGCAACCTCAGAAAAGAGTATTAATGAGCCAAGTGTCAAAACTGAAGCTCCACCTGTTATTGAACCTTCAATTTCAACGTCGGCGTCGTCTGAGCTACCGTCATCATTAAGTAACGATCCAGTCAAAACCAAAAGCTCGAACGATCCATCTAAAATTAGTCTTTCTACTCAAGATTCCATTAATAGCGAAATACAACCCCCAATACTCTCAAGCATTCCTACTATGGGTGCTGGATCCATAATTCCCGATGCTGTTCCTGTGCTATTAACTACAAAAGCCCCTGTCATTGAAGAAGAAGATTTATCAGCTATTGATCATAATCCCCTATTTCCACCGATACCTGATGATTTGACTGTTTCAAGTAATCATGAAGATGAAATAGTTCAACAAGAGCAAAATTTGGATTCCGAACATGTACTGGATGTTCATGAAATATTAAGTGTATCTAGTACAACGACGCCAACGGTAGCACCTTCGGTTAAAGAATTGCCAACAACCACAATGTCATCGACAATTGATTTCTTATCTACTTCTCATGATATAGTATCCGAAGCAAGTCCTTCTACAGAAAGTATATTAACTACAGAATCACCGATAGAGGCCAGTTCAAGAGAAAATTCTATGCTTAACTTAAGGTCGGCTATACCTACAGAGATACTTAGCGTCCCATCAATAGTAGCTGAAAGTGTGACTGAAGAACCGGAAGAATCTACTGGAATGCCTATCACTGATGTCACTGATGTATTTGACTCTTCACCAGAAATAATAATTGTACCTGAGGCAGTGGATATACGGGGGGAAAATATGAACATACCGGTGGTAAATGTTGAAAAGGATTTTATTGGTGCAACGGATATTGATATTCCCTATTCAGATTCAACTTATACGACCGAAAATATCGATGATGTTACTAGTTCTCATGAATCTCAGGATCCGACCACTAATTCTATTTCCAAATCTAACGTAGGTACAGAAATAACATCCCAAACTGAACTAAGTTCCATTCCAATTGAAACGAGTGACCAAAATCCTCATGAAGCTTCCGAAAAACTGGCTAAAGATAAGAATTCTACTTCAACTTTGGATCCTGCTTTATCAGGTACTAGTACCACACTAAATTTATTGCCAGTGACTTCAGAACAATCCGCAGAGCCTAAGTCATCAGACAGTAAAGATCAATCATTCGAAAACGGGGAAACTACGGAATTTATACTTACATCTTTTGGTTCCTCCGAAAGTGCAACGGAACCAGTAGAGATAATTGAAATATCTACAGATAAAGAAAAAAGTTCGGCAATAATAGACCAGTCTAATGGGAGAAATAATAACGTGCTTACCGATTTAATTAATTTAGTCGGCGATGTAGCATCCATTAGCGACCATACGGAAAGTTCAGAAATAGAACATGCAACAACTGGTCGTACGACTATATCCGATTCTGAAGAATTACTGCCGGTCAACTCTGGTTACAAGAGTAAAAATAACAATCGTAATCCGAATTCTATCACAGAGGTACCATTGAAAAATAAAGCGACCGTCGGTAATAAACAAAAGGTAGTAGAAATCGAAGATGAGGATACAGATAGTATCACTGATTCTCCTCCACCACACGATAAGGTAGAGCCAACCACACGACGACCAATCATTGACAACGTATCGGACGATATGCCCGTTAATAAGACAGAAAAGAGCGCTAAGAAAGATATTGAAATAATTACTCAGTCTTATGTACCGACGATTAATAGAAGGCCAACTAAGGTCGTTATGAAGAAGAGTAACGAGAAACCGGCATCTGAGGATGTTGCGACCGAAGGCGTTCAGATGATTTCTACTGAAAACAACCTGAGACTCGGCAGCGAAACTACAGTGGCACCGGTGTTCGCGGTTTCCTCTTCTGAGGCCGAAGAAAAAACTGCAGAGGACGCCGACGACAAGACAACACCGGGGCAGTGAAGGCCGAGCTAGCACCGGCGCCGAAACCTCAGCTTATCAGCATTTTATAGCGAATAAGTTTCGTTCTTGAAACTATAAGTTAACGTAGAGACTATTAGGATAGAATATAAACCCAATGTAAGACATTGCATCTATTGGGATTCCCGGACGCGATGAAACTCCATAACGAGGGAAATATTAATAACTTCAAAGTAGGTAGACGCCAGTTGACTGGTTGAATTTATTAACTGTATTAGTTGGACAAATTATTTATAGTTAATTTAGATTAGCGGAACGCTAGAGACGGTTAGGGTGCGAGCAGCGCCGAGGGCGATGTCAATTTGTAAAAGCGAATCAATGGTAGCTTTTCGTGTTAGAAGATAAGTTATTTATTTTAGTGAGAAACGTGAGTAGTAAGATTGATAATTAAGCAACCAAGCTAGTCAACACGTGACGCCGGGCGGCCCGCCGCGCACCTCCAGTCCTCCACGCACGTTGCATCTCGCTACTTCTCCACGAGATCACCCGCACGCACTTCCTCTCACACACAGAACCACTCATCCGATACAGAAGTTCCGTTCGTGGGCGGATTTGACAAAATTTGGTACAAAGAGATTTGATATTATGAATATTGAAACTTATGAAATAAATGTAAGCGTAGTTGTACGAGTATATGTAAATGTAAAGTGACCGCACCTAGTGTTCGACGTCGCGGTGCAGCCGGCGCGCACCGAGGACCCTCGTTTGTATGTTCTATTGAAATAAGGAATCTTGAACTTGCCAAATTACTGTACGTTATGATTTTCTTAGTCCTCCGTGGGCGTTGCTTTCGATGTCTATTGAATACGTAGATGTTAGTCCAGTCTCCGTGTCCGCGTGTCCGCCGAGTCGAGTTTGAACCTGCTCCTTGCTCCGGAAGACCTTATCTTTTCCCGGGCAATAAGCGCATGTGCTCACTGTATTATTTAATGACTATTGTTTTTTTTACAAATAAAACAAATTTAGACTGAAATGGCTGTTTAATATTTCTTAATCCCTTATCATACGAAATTAAATGTATACACACTACGCTACTATAAAAATGCAGTAAGGAATCCACCATCTATCAATAATTATCGATGAATGGAGAGAAAAATATAATTGTTCCTTCGAGATGTTGTCTTTATCGTTACTGAGTCAAATATACCTACTAGTAGTGAGCAATGTTTATGTTCAATCTATCATAGGATCATAATTAACACATGACGACTCAGCCAATGACATAGTGAACAATAATTTGTTTATTAATGAATCAGTTAATATCTGTCACAATATGGTTCAAACTTTTAATTATTGAAATGCTCGATAGTCCCTATCGCACTAAATAAATAAAACTGTTAGCAGTGATAGCCTAGTGGTTTGAACGTTGGTCTCTCGAACGGGAGGTCGTGCGTTCGAATCCTGCACGCACC
>DWKA01000164.1:0-21021 GCA_018249155.1 Panoquina ocola ocola
TGAACTACGTAATGATTTTGAGATCAATGTCACTTTACGTCATAACGATGACTATGGATTAGTGACATTGAACTTGACCGTAAACAAAATACTGTGCTATTTGTGGTGGCTAGAGATTTTTGTATCATTACTATTATACGGCGATGCATTATAATGATTCTAAAGAGTTGGCTTCGCCACGTTAGTGACCCACAAATTCACTGGCCCTTCCACCCAAGGGGACCTAGAACATAGTTCACCACGCTGCCCTCCTACAGATTGGTGGAAGTGTTAGAGGTCAAATTAAGTGTGGGGTAATTATTATATCACTCAAAGGCTCTACAAGGCCTAATGACTGCTGGCTTATAACGATAGTTAGGGTCAACGCAATAAGAAGTCTTAAGAAATGTTTGCCACTAAGAATCATGCACCAATTAACCGCGCCCATTGTTCCTTAACTCAGTCCATTACTTTCACTATACTTCATTGCGTCTTCTTAAATTTTATTACAAGGTTACGGACAATTATATTATTGACAATATTATCTTTTAAATTTTGCTTTAAAAACCAAAACAATTTTAAATAAAATATGATTCCTTTTTAAATATAAAAACATAATAGAGTGGCATATAATTTTGTTTAAAACTTAACCTCAACTGTTGACAATACTAACACGTGAGCTATTGAAAGATCGTAACGTTTTTTACGCACCAAAAGGAAGACCTCACTCGTCGACACTATCTATCAAACCATTCGTTTCCTTTCGTCAATGACATACAAATTACATTCATATACTGTAGTGAACAGTAGCTTTACTTGTTGGGCTAAAATTAACACAATATTTGGTATCATTAACTTATTGTCACAAATAATAAATTATATTTTTAATTACTTTAACTAACATTTTTTATCTAGAGATTAATGATAGGTAGGTATTTAAAACGAGAATGAGGATCGATAAGTTCTAAACTGGGCAGTCTGTGTTAGATGGGATATTGATCTATACTGTCTATTTGTATATAACTGTATCGCTATTTATAACTATTAAAATATAAAGTATATTATTTTCTTCTTTGCAAAAGTATCAAATTACTAACCCATTCGTATACATATTACACAGAAGGACTAACTACTGTCGTAATCCAAAGAGCGCAGCAATAAAATTAATAAATAAACCGTAAATACAATTCATGGTAACACGAGTTTCCCACAGAGATTTAGCATCGAGACGGTGCCGGCTGCACGCGACTCAAAAATAGCACACATTTGTCGAAAAATAAAAATTTCCCCAAATAGACGGAAATATACAAAAATGTAAGCCGCGGAGCGAGGGGCGAACGTGATGGCGTGCCGTAATGTGCGCCCCTAATTAAAACGTTAAAAACCAACCGCCACTGAAAAACGTCAATTCTGAAGAGAAATGGACCGTCTAAAGCATCACTTATATTATTTTTATAAATTAAGTAGCGAACAACAAATTGAAAATAACATTGAGGTTAACGTTTCCTGAAGTACTTTGAACTGTCTTATATTAAATCAGTGTTTACGAAATTTGTAGGTAATTCAAGATATGATATTTGGATCATTGGTTCCGCACCGCGGGTCGTTGAAGGAATCCCGCGTTGTATATAATTCGTTGAATTTAGAAATTCAGCAACCTTTTCGAAGCAGACAACGAACGAACTGATAAATCTAGCTGTTAAACCGATATGCAGATCGACATCGACATTCATTACCTAATTAAAATCGCAAGTCCCTTCCGCTCGCTACATTTCTCCAGCGCGCTGCCAATAAATTTCATCCGCCAGTCGCCCCATAACGATAACCAGTTCCTCGGGAACTATCGTTCAATCTGCCGTCGATGCCGTATGTTGATCCGGTTGTGTACCCGCCGCTCTTTGCAGACGAGCCTGTCGATTCCTATGTATTATTTAGTGCCGTCACTAGCGAGTGCGGACTGCAACGACACGACGCGCGCCTGTGTGCTGCTCTCACGCACACTACCACACGCGCGAATGTCTCGAGCCACGTCAGCCCAGAGATAACGAGCTCACATATTCATAAAGAATAAAGAATTATCCAACAACGGCAATAGACTCTCCACTCTCCGCGCCCGCCGCATCCCTCCGTCGTCGTAATGCTCTCATTCACACTCTCCGCCCGATCTCGATCTACCCGTTCCCTTCTAAGGGCTCAATAAGATGAGCTCTCGCATTGACTTGGCCGGAATTGGATTATGGACTTTAATTTATTCCGTAGAAGAAATATTTCATTTTTGTTCGGATCCCGTCCGTGAAACCCTTTAGGTTCTCGCGAGGTCGATTTGAGTGGTTTCTAAAAGATCAGTGTAGACCGAGATGTTGCGACCAGTTTTAATTCTTATGGCGCTGAATGGAGGAGCGATTCGGCCGCCGGATCGGATCGGGACAAAAGCTCGTTATCGAATTAACAGGTTCGCAGTCCAACCCTCGGGCAGCATCTTTATGGGCGACATATTGGATTCGAAAACTTGTTATGCTTCGTCCTAAATAAATTATAACGAGAAATTGTAATCATTAAATGGATATATTTAATGCGTGTAGATGTCGGCGCGGCGCGATGGCGGTCCCGGCGCGGCGGCCTATCTCGGCCTACATGAATGCCTGCACCCCACAGATACCGCGCGCAAATCTTTTCGACCTTTGTCACTGCTTCATTTTGTACTGATTCATTGTGCACCTTTCTCAACATTTCCATTTCATTTTCGTTACAAATATTCATAACCTTCTGCTACTTTTGATAGATAATATTAGACGTGTTCAAGGTATCTTCAAGCTATCAAAGTCTGTGCAAATTATTTTTCAGTACACAACCTTCACTCCAATTAATTCACGTGTAGTGGTCGTTAATTAACCCGCGATTATTAAAATCCTTTTCGTAACATTGTCATTATAATCTAAAGTAAAGAAATCATTTATAATGAGAGAGTAATATTTTGTTTCAAAAGCGTGATTAATAAAAAGTAAAACCAACGATGTGTTGAATACAAAAAGCAGCGCGTTGAAATAAAATTTTATTTTATTTTATATAGTGATCGTTAACACGGGCCGTGTCCAATATTAAATGGACACCGGTGAAGGAGTAAAAATTAAAGACAAACATAAATATTGGAGGAAAAAACTTTGATTCAACATTGAACTCTCGGCACACTATTTCGATTGATGATTGGAATGAAATTCGATATTTTAACGAACTGTAGGCGGATCGTTTAAGTTATAGTAGGGATGTTCACGAACCCTTTTTACTATCCTAGATGAATGAAACACAGGCAAGTTTGAATCTACCTGTTCATTCTTAACTTTAACGCTATCGACTTTCATTTTAAGTAAATTAGATATTCTACATACCTAATATATTCTACCAGGTAGTATACAAAATACAATGCATAATTATCACAACCGTCCATGGGTAAACAAAACATCGGCTATTAAAACCATCTTCTAGCAATAAACCCTGAATAAATCCAATGTTAAAATCTACTATGTATACCATCATTACATTTCTACGCTCAGTCGAGGGCGGTTAATAGAGATAAATTTAAGTATTCTCCTAAATTATGCATAATTACGGATATTCGAGGTGTTACGAAGGAGGCTGCATGCTGCATCGAAACTGGATTGGGAGTGGAAAGGAATAAATTAGAAGTTAAGTTATGAGCGGTCCGATCTAACAACATGAATGAAACCGCTCCCCCTCCCTTCTCCTCCCCTGGCCTGACCGCGTGTGGCCTTACCATGGCCGCCACAGGACCGCACTTGGTTTGCTATATTATAATATTATTAATAGCAACCCCGTAGAACATGTTTTTTTTCGAAACTGACTCAATACTATTTCATTTTGTTAAAACCATATCTGCTATATTTTTAATGCTTTTTAAAAAATTGCATATAATTATTATAGCACTTATTATCATTTTTCTTATATCTTATTTACTAGGTTTGGCTTCAATACACTAATTTAAAACTAAATGGAGTAAAATAAAAGTTATATTTATAAAATGTAGAGTCTGGCCCTGGCAGGAGGTGAGATGACGCGTTATCGGTGCCGGTAATCTGAACCCAAAATATTACGATTCAAAACTTGGTCAAGACCTTATATCCCGAATATAGTAACTTTGGGACCATTAAAGGGAAAAGTGGCCATTTATAACCCCGACTCAGAATACTTTATTTGTTTAGTCATAATAAACCGTTGTCAATTAAGCGGACTTGGAAATTAATGCGTTTTTATTTTTCTGTTCCGAACTTTAGAGATACACTGGTAATACGTTGATGCTTTTTACGTAATTTATGTAACATCCTTTGAGTTGATAAAAGTTAGATTATTGTATATTATAAAGTCGGGCATTGTAATGTAGTAATGAGTACGTGATTATGAGCTTCCATTTATTTTATGGGCCATCTTAATCAATATAATCATCGCACTTATATATAATATATGAACTATAAATAAGTAGGTAGGTATAGTAGGGCTATTTGAGTATATTTTTTTTATTTAGTCGTACTTTCCTGTTTATAAAGGCTTGCCTTTGAATTTATTAGGAAACTTAAGATTTTTTCTATATCTTTTATCTTTTCTGGGAATACTTCAGCATTTTCAGTAGGTATCTAATTGATTTTATCTGAAACGTAAAAACTTACTATCCACGATCAACAAACTACAGCATTTTATCTAAACTTGCGTAGTCACCTCCTCACCAGTACGAACAGTTAGATACTACATTTGAGGCGAATTTATAATCTTTTGTCATATTTTTTGTCACTCATATTTTTGCTACAAATTTTTGTCACTTTATAATGTAAGTAAAAATGAACTCATAAAATGGAATATCGAAAATACCGTAGCAAAAACGTTCATTTAGATCACATTGCATTATAATATATTTTTAACACATTTGTCAATTTAGTAATAAATATTTTAGATATTTTTGAAGTTATATTTAAGATGTGAAATTCGAAAAACTCTTATATTATAATTTATTAGTAATGAAGATTTCATACAGTACCTAAGTAGGTTCGTTTTCTATACAAAATGACTATACCTACCTAACACAGAGTACAAACATAGTCTATAAACAACTAGAAACAAAGCGAAAATATTGAATTAAATAGATGCTACTTATTATGTCACGTCATAGTACTTTACACTAATAGGTACTCGTATTAAATTATTAACAGGTATTGATATATTACACTTCATAAGTGCAAGCATACCATGTAGTTATATTTATGCGTGATAAATAGACATCTTTTAAAAAGTCAGTAATAAATCTGTAGCCATCAATTCTTTGACTTTAAGAATATTTTAATATCAAAGTGGGTGCAAAAATCTTGATTTAGGCTCGGTAGTGCAGCATTTAATAACAGCCAAGCTCATTAATGCTAAACATTTGAAGACAATATTAAAAGTAGGTACATCTCAATAACATAAGAAATTAAATTGTTAATAATATTGCAATTATTTTAATTGACGATGAAGGAATGATGTAGTAATTAATAATAGCAAAATATAAAACGGTTGCAATAAAATTGTACAATGACAATTCATAACGTAGAAAATTAGCCACATATACACAGTTCACTTATAAGTTTTATTTTTTTATCATATTTTTTTATATTCTGTATACCATTTTTTAATTTGTTTTTTTTTTCATAATTTAACGAGTTAATAATAGTGACAACATTTACATTATTTCCGCAAAATTTCCCGCGATTTTTCTTATTACAAGGAAACAATTTAAAGCAATAAACATTATCGTATTCCTTTATATCTTTAAAAACTTCTTGAAACACATCCTTAGTCACCAAAACCAGCAAAGCGGCGTAAAACTTGTACCAAACTTGGTCCCTTTTACAATGCTAAATGTTTTTGGTGGGAACGAGTATAGCATTCGTGCAAACTTTTTTTTGCCTTACATTTGTCAGCTAGTCGAACACACTCTGACTTGTCGGGTACAATTTATATATTGTATGTGTGCGTACAAAAATTCCGCTCCTCGTTATGTGTCGCAATTTAATTGAGATCTTATATTAATTAGGGTGGCGATGTGGCACGGACGCGAATGTGCCCGCCGCACGCAGCCTCTGCACGCAACTCGGCGAACACATAAATATTGACTTCTGTATGAGGTGTTAATGCATGCACCTACTAGATTGATAGCACGACACAATAAAATTCATTGGCCCCTATATTTTCTTTATCTTGTGGCAGTTGGATTTCTGCAAATATTCTGAGAAATTCCCGATTGTTAAACGGCATGTTTACGTACAGAAAATGTTTGCCATAGTTAGTATTTTTATGGTAATGATCGGCAAACAATGACAGTGTTTGTGTTTCAAACGCCAAAGGTCTTGGGTTCACACTCTGCACGCATCACTAGTTTCAAAAAGTTATGTGCGTATCACCTGTACACCTGAGAGTTCTCCATAGTGTTCTCAAAGGTGTGTGAAGTCTGGCAGACGAACTTGGCTAGCGTGGTGGACTATAGCCTGTAGCTCTCACATAGTGAGAGGAGACCCGAGCAAAGCAGTGGAACAATTGTGGGTTGTTATGATGATCGGCAAACGATCCACGTGAAGGTAAGTGATCGTCCATCGATATCCGTTCTTCCGTAGATGCCACTTTCATGTCATTATCAGAAAGTAAATGATTGAGCCACGTTACAAGGTGATAACATTTTGAAAAAATCTGAACAGCCGAGCAGTAAAGCTCAACGGCCCCCAGCAGATGTACCATGAGCGAGAAAGATATGGCATGGATTCATGGATGACGCTACTTCAAATTTATTAATTTTAACATTTAAAAATATAGTAAAGAATACAAGAAATACATTTTTTGGGTAAACTTTTATGGGTATTTGCAGCTTAGATTTTTCCTTTCACGAGGTCCAAAATATAATATTTTATCAACTCAGTATTTCTCTACTATTATCAGCAAAGAAGAATCAGCTGGTTAGACCGAAGTGGTTAGGGACAGACCTATTTTATTCTAAATTTTTTAGTAGACAAACTACTTATTATAACTTTATGCACATGCAGCGTTGTAAATCCTAAATCCAAACGTTAACTTAATTCTATCTGACACCTTACGGCTAACAATTCAAAAGTAGTCAGAAATAAAAAACAAAGCAACTTCATTCGTGAGTCCATGCGAGTTATTGAAATATTGCAATAACTCAGTCCAACATTTAATGAAAAATCAAGACACGCGTGTTCAATCAAGTATATTTTTAAGTTGCGAGTGGCCGGGTGAGTAGGATGGCAGATTTATTGTTCCAGGGACGAACGGAGGGAGTCAGCGAGTTCGCGTGCGCGATGACGTGATATCACGCCGTCACGCGTGTTTACAACCGCGTTATAACAACTTGTAAACGAAGTAACAAGCCGCTGATGTGCATTGCGTTGCTTATTTCACCCTAAGGAGTATATATAATATATATGCGACTAAGTATCTATTCTATACTAATATTATAAAGAGGAAAGATTTGATTGTTTGAATTGAATAGACTCCATCTAGATTCTGTTGAAAGTTTTCATGGAGTTACTTTGAGATCCTAGGAAGGACATAGGATAGTTTTTATCCCGTAAATAAACCCTAAAGGGGGTTGTGCAATATTTTGCCAAAGTAAAGCGTGGGTGAGAATGCTAGTATACGAGTAGGTACTTTGATTGCCACAGTAAACACAACTTGTCACGTAATGAGATGCCACATACGATATCGTGGGTTATTTTGTAAATTACTAATGTATCACGTGAATTTTATAGTAAGGTACTAATTAATATTTTTAAATTATCAAGAGAGATATCTTGAGGCAATTTGAAAATTTACCAACGTGTCACATGGAGGTTACAATTTTGTTACATTTAAAAATTAATATTAATTGAACAATTTAAAAAATATGTATTAAGTATGTTACCAATACATCAAGATTTGATATTCATATAAATAATTATATAGCTAGAAGAAACCTGTTTCCATAATTTATGACTCGCAAATAATATTCAAATGATACGGTCCATTAAAGTTCAACCTCCCAAAAATATTTATGAAAGCATAATTTTGCAATTTGCTTATTATATTTGTGTGTTACCTTACGTTGAATTTATGTAATGCAAAACTATAGTCATCGTAAATTGGCTGACATTTTATATCATCAGCATATTATTTTTATTATTTAAAGATGTGCCAGTATTGTCTGTAAACTCTTGTAGCCTGTCTGCCACAGCAATCATCAGTAACAAAAAATGTCAAGAGCTTCTATGCTTATCTATATGTAGAGTATGTTCCAAGCCTCCTCAGTTACGAAAAGCAATCGTACTATATAATTTAATGTTTATACACATTACTCGATATCAAAACAAGGTCCATCCAACGCATTTTTCTCCATTATTATTGATTCTTCAGATTTCTGCGATTATCACTAATATACTCGTAAGATTAAGATTAAGATTACTATCACTAATGTTACACGATGGTTACCTGGTTATCTACCAACCTACATCTTAAATTAAGCGATATACCTACCTAGTTCTCAATGTCAATTAACTGAGAAAAATTATCTGAGAAATATCTAACAATCACTCTCCTTGTTGACCTATTTCTCGACCGAGAATCGAATACCTTCTACCCAGCTACGCTGGGCCACTAAGTTCATTAGGGTAAACATTATTGTTTTTATATTTCATTTTTAACACCGTCGTTACAAGGTTGTAACTTACCTATAAACGTACATAATACATAATGTAATACAAATACGATACCTAATACAAATTTTACCTACCTAGCATTTACCTAAACATGTACACAGTACATGCGTAAAACGTTTTTAATATCTACGTATTATTTATCTACGAGTATAAATTGTAGGAGTATTGTGCGCTTTGTTTAAGAACCTACCTGAATGGTTCACAAAAAAATGTCGTCATTGTCAAGCTCACTAATACTTCATACTTAATTTTCAAGTTATTTCCTTCTCATTGAATGCAAGGTCTTTATCAATAATTTCTCTTGTCAAACTAGTAGTACAAAATTTTGCTGCCACACGAAGTGATTTTTGAATCTGGTAAATGTCATAAATTAACAATGATGAAGCTTGAGGATTAGTGATTTGACGCTTATGAACATTAATGAAGAATTAAGGACGCTTTGCCTTTTAAAAAGGAATTAGAAAAAGGTTTTTATGATTACAAACAAAACAAGTATAAAATATTTCACAAATGTACTTAATACTGTGCATCATCGTCCACTTAATTAATCCAATAACATTCGTTTAGTTCGTGCATTAATCTGGGTGGTATTGTATGATTTCCACTAGAAGAAACCTGGCACCAAATGGCACCAATAAACTCCATTGTCTAACAGTGCAATAATAAAAAATGATAGTTACGTATCAAGAACGAATGCATAACATGTAACCTCATATTAATACTTCATTATATTTTCGTACTTATTACTCATCGATATCACCAAGTATTTAGACAAGTTTCTAAAATGTTACATTTTTGTTTTACGTATCGAAATAACATATTGTGGAAAATTACTCGCGTAATTAAAAAATATCAATGGCTTTGACAAGTTGTAAATTGAAATAAAGGGAAGAAACCTTACGCGTTTAACCACGTTTTATCTCTTCATTATAATGTTGTATTCATTATATGTTAATTACAGTTTTATATTAAAACCTTTTTATTTTAATTTCGTTTCATTCGTAATAGTTACCCTTTATGTAGTAATTCTGTTGTAGTAGGTAATAACGGAAGTGATAATCGAATGAATGATATTTTTGTTTTCATAAAAATGTACATTATGAAAGTAATTTTATAAATCACCTAATGTGTTTCACTCGTCTTAAAAACATGGATAGGACTAAGAAGAAAAAAGCATTATAAAGTCCCCTAAATTTAATATTATATGTCACGAAACCAAAGCTTTATGAAATCGGATATTTTTGTCATATCTTGTTTTATTGCGTCTCAATGGAGAATTACGGCTGCCTCAGAAAAGCCATTGAATATGGTCCGGTAAATGCGAGGGTGGACCGAACATCACACAAGGACCGAATCTGTTTATTATAAAAATGATGAAATTATTATTCATGAGACGTGGTGCATATAAAGGATTGTTCAATTAATACGCAGATATGCGCGATAATTGTTACTACATGCTTTTAATTATGCTCACTTATGGCCGTAATTAACTCGGGAGAGGTATAAATAGGTATGTATATTTATAAAAGCAGAGTACTTTAAGTTAATGTAAATATAGGTATCACAGATTACATTTGTCATAACAATGCACAGTCATGGGAACTAAAGGTACGGTGCTATTTTTAATTTCGTCGGATAGGATGTAGTTATAAATCTACTTGCAACATTTGACCCACACCAACTTATTCCCAAAAACAACTTAGAAACTACGAAATGAACACAGTTAACGTATAAATTAAAAGCCAGTCAGCTGCTCACGAGTTACGTCAGGTAAAGTTAAACATTAACAATGATATTAAAATCCAAAAACGGAGACAGATTCAATATCATGCAAGAAATGTATTAAGCCTCATAGAAAATCAGTGCGCGTAATAATTTGAAATTTTGCACAAATCTAGTCGTATTTAAGGTATTGTGTTACTTGATGTATTAAATAGCCGGTTGACAATGTCGTGCGGATATTAACCCACAAAAAATGTCCTCGAATGTCCCGAGGATTTTCCGCTTCACGCAGTGGTGCACTCTCCGCGGCTCGAACTCGGCAGTTGACAAAATATTGCATTGTTCCTATTATCTACGCAGTATTTATTTAAAAACGTTATTTAAATGACTGATTTTAAGCCCATTCCGATCCAGCTATTGTTACCGTCCTAATACTGTTACTCATCGCTCCCATATTAAAGGAACACAAATTCTAAACATAAATCGCGACCATGTTCGGACTATAAGGAATTTATCGAGATGGTGGTAATACTACCTACTCGATGATCCTCTGCGCCCAACTAAAATTAATAATGGTGGACACCGGACGATAGCATGCAACCAATTTATTACCTTTATTGCTTTATTCACTTTGTTATGGTCATCAAGCTATCGGTGTCCATAAATTTGAATTCTCCTTGTGACATTCAATAAAGGTAATGAAGGCAATCATCGGCCGGCGAACCAATAAAATAATAGAAATAAATTTGATATGACCGACATATGGTGGCTTTAATGCGTGGCGAACCCTGTTATTGCTGTCAAACATGCGACAAATAGCTCAGAGCCTGGACTCCATTACGTTTTATCCAGTCGCTGATTACACAGTATTGGTCCGCTGACTGACAATGAAAAACTTCTAACAAAACCGATATGTTCACACCCCTTTCGCTGTTCGATTCAGTGTGATGACCAAAAAGTAAATTCCAGTTTATTATTATTCCATTATCCGTCGCCCCATTTTAAAAATATGTCAGCCGATGACGAGTGGGGAAGATCGGGAGTAATCTGGCGGAGCGAGGTCGCGACCCGGGAATATTCAATGTGTTTATATAAAATAATTTTCATGTTCGACAACTCGCGACACAATGCCGTATATTTTTTGCTCTGCCGATAAATTGGAGGGATTATCATTTAATGGAGGGCTCATGTTTGTTGGGCTTGTTCCGATTCCCTATGACTGACGTGATTTTATTAACGTAATATCGACGTTTCAATATTCGTTCAGCGATGCTTTGTGACTGCGGCGATCTGTCAATTATGCTAACACTATTGCCGTGTAGTTGATTTATATTTGTAGTGTATTTCATATAACTGTTTGTGGTTTTATTTACGTATTTTTAATAATTATAGAAGAAAACATATTTACATCCCTTCTTAAGAATATCACTCACAAGAATAGATCGCACGCGAGCTTATTGCCGATTAAAGGGGGGGAGCACAAATAACTTTGAGCTTTAATGACACTATATTAAAGACGGCGAAGTGACGTGTGACATCAAGAATCTCGGCAATGAACTCGCGCGCGAACTATAGGTATAAGTTCGAGATTTCTTATAGTCAACGTTTAATAGTAAATAATGATATTTACAAAACTAGAGCACAAAATAGTTTCAATGATAAGTATGCCTTTTAAAAAATAAACAGAACAGGAAAAAGAAATGAACGATTTCGAATAAGACTATAATAATGTTTCTGATTGGTCGTAGGTGGTGATAAGCAGTGACTATTTCACACCACGATACTTCCATACAATAAAATAACAATATGCGTATGTTTTATTATGATATGGACTTACTAACAATCGAACTTGCATTCGTGCTTCAACCACGAATTCTACCGTTATGACATTTACGTACAATAAAACCACCAAATTTTCACATCAATTTTTAGCCTATTAATGCATTTGTAGCAAAAGCAACTAATCTGCGGCCAAAAAACTGTAAATCCTCTAACTAAAAGATTTTTTTATACGAAAATTCTTTTATTAGTCGGTGTGATACGCGCACTGAATCGAAACTATGAGATGTTATCACGTTCCCGGAGTCTCCCTGTTTGTTTACACTAAATATTTCGCGACACAATGAAATTACATGACATCTGTACTACAAATAACGGGAATATCTTTATTCATTCGCCGGGCAAACACAGTCCCCTCGCTTGCATTGTCACTGCTCTGAACGTCTGCTCGCTGTCTCTTCGCTCCTGCATAATGTTATGCCAATACTAATAAGTACGCCATTGACGATCAGATAACAAAAATTTTATAGATCATTTCGGTAATAACAATTACTTGGGAGTATTATGATACAATAGCGGCACTGCGTTTGCCGTTTTAGTCCATAACGTAAAAACATATTGTACAGTGATTCGAGGTTTGGTATAAAAACTTTTATTATATTTCTTTGACTTCTGTTTCATAACTATTTGCAATTTATGTGACCATTTTTCATAATAACGTTAAATCCATAATCTAATTTCATAAAAAATTAAAATAAGGACTTATTTATCACTATTTTAAATGTTAAATAGTCATAACTAATTAGAGCATTAATAAAAATGTATTGTACTTACGGGTTTTTTTTAATTGTTAGTATACACAGATAGGGACTATTGTATTTAACTAATGCACTTGGCTACTAAAAATACATAATAATATGCCTACTAAATAAATACTCTTTTTACAAAAAAGCATAGTCCAAACAAACTAACAACCATAGGTAAATTTTATGCGATAATATTTGTATAGCGGTTCGCAAAAAGACGCATCGGAAGATATTATTTTATTGGAAAAGGGCAAAGAAACGATTTACAATAAATAACTCTGATATTAAAGTCCTCCCTCGTATTGATATCAATAGTGAGACGAATAGTCCCGCACGCCTCCGGCGGTTTCAGGCGCGTACAACATTTTTTTATTTCGTAACCCTTTCTTTTCTTCTAGCTACGATTTTCATTCATTCATCCTTAGTTTTTTATGACGACATTTATTGTCTTATTTACCACAAAAGGTATTTTGAGATAAATAACGTGTAAGTATATCTTAGTACATATGTATAAGAAGATAAGACAGTTAGATACTGTACAAAATAATATAACTTAACCAGTCCAGTAATCAGTTTATTTTTGTTACCATTAAGTATATTAAAGATACAAAAAATCAAACAATTATTTCGTAATACGTAAACTAATACTTATTAAACGTAATGGATTAAGAATAGGTTTACATTCCCTGCATCCGATAAAAACGGTAAAACAGTCGTAACGGGAAGGAACTATTAGTTTTCTTTGCAGTTTGTGTTGACAATAGATGGGATGCGCTATCGATGTACAATACATGCGCCTACCTGCTTTCACCGAACAAACTGTCAACAAATACACCTGGTTCGTTTTAGCTTGCTTATCTACATAATAAATATAGCCGTAAACGTACAAGTAGGTACTTCTTTACTCTATATAGCGAGTAGTAGGTATGCACAAATTAAGACAACTCACTCAACCATTTAGTATGGATTTGTTATGAAGTAATTACGTCATTGAATATCGTTACCATGTGTTACTAATTCTTAAATATTGATTAGTTAAATCACTTAGAATCAGACTAAATCATAAAGAGAGCACCATTGTGTTTAAAGCATGTTATAACTGCGCCGACCTCACCGGGTCGCATCCCGGGCAGCCATTAGAAACGGTCACCAATTTATCATTAAAGCAATTTTTACAATAATTGTTTGCTTTTGTCCACTCGTACACCACTCTGTTGAAGTATGCTCTACTATAGTGATTTTTTTTTTTTTTTTTACTTAGTATCACATGATATTTTGTTTGATTATTTAATAAAAACTATAATTAGGTTCACGATTTTGTATGTGAATTGATTAATGTTAGTTATAAGAAAAATCGAGTAATTCACCTTAAATTACATACGAAAAATTATGAAAAATTAAATTTTTAATCAATGACTGGAATTTAGAGAACACATCATCCGCAATGAAAACAAGTGACATTAAACTAACATTGTAAATTTTAAGGAAAAAAAATACAAAAATTATAAAATATTTTATTTTTTGTCTCTTTTTCGCATGCCATTGCTTTAAATATTTCTAAGGAATAGCGTTGCATGTCATAAAATAATTTAAGTAGAGCATTCAGTCGACCGTAGGTACTCCGGCGGGTCAGCGGTCCGCCCACGCGCACAAAGACGCGTGGGTGCAAAGATTATTCTCATTCAATTGAACCGCATTGTGCGCCGGCGCATGCCACTTCCAGCCACCTCTTAATTATCGCGCAGCTGCTGACCTACGTCCATCTGGAACATCACCACCTACACTGTCGATGTATGTACAGGGTGATCACAGAAAATCTAGGAAGCCCCAAAATCTAAAATAGTTTCAAATCAGGTTTTTTATTCGCATAGTGGTCAAATAAAATCGTCATACGACTCGTGGGCATTAGCACGTAAAAGCGTAACCGAGGCAATGTCGGCAAAAAAATAAAAAAGAAGGAATGGGACATATATTTTCACCACGATCCATTTACGGTCAAAATTCGAAATTCTTTAGATGGAATCCGGAATCAACATACCTAACATTTAATGTCAATACCAGACAAAAACACGGGTATTAGGTGCTCGATGGTAAATGGTCAAAATAGACATCAAAATGACTTCTACTTTTAAAGTACTACATTTTGTTACTATTCAACCTTAGCTTACCTAAGCATAATATAAAAAGATAAAGCAACAAATATTCTCATAAATTATTTCAAAAAACTCAAATCATATCACCCTGTATAGTTAAATTCGCTACACATATTTCGCCAACGTGACAATGTAAGGTGAGTGTCCACTGTCCAGTGACAATAGGCCATCGGTTTAGAGTGGCCAGTTGCCGGCAAATCTCATTTGTGGATTTATCATTAACCGTATTTCATCCACCCTTAGAAATACGAACTTATTAAGTATTATAAATTTTATTTCCGACCCCTGCCTGTGTCCTGTGGATATTTAGATATTTCTCGTAATGAGTTAGTTAAACAGATCCATTTCTATCGAACATTTATGTTCGAAATGTTTCTATTCCTATTTAGAAATTTTGAATTTACCTGACTATAATTATTTCGAAAGTCAGTAATCATTAAATTGACTTTAATAATAATAATATGTATCAAAAATGGTTTATTAAACACTAATAGTGTCATTCTTTATTTAACGTAATTATCATCAAAACTGAACTATAATTTCCGATGCACTGCAACAATGTAGCAACGATAACTGACTTATCTTTTACGTAACTTAGCAGACCAATATCAGAGTGAGGTCGTAAAAGAAAGAAAATTATTGGCCACGTCACTGCTGCAAGGAACAATGAGCCCTGCCCTAACCGCACGCCTTATCAGCAATAGCTTTTGTCTTAATTCGATGAAGGGTAATAAATTTCTAGTCTATATGTGTTTCATAGACGTAATAAATAACGCTAGGCTCCCTGCAACCCAATACTTTGTCAAAATTCACATAAATAATGAGGAGAGGTGTCGATCGTGTCTGTCTGATGTTATCTTTGTCTGACAACTCTACAACTGTTACGAAGACGGTAATAAGGAAATGAGATATTGGTTGGACTTTGTTTATAATTAGATATCGAGTAAAGAAAATCTTTACATTTGTAGTCAAACACGCCAACTATTAAAATATATTACTTAAACTTACTAGTTTCTGCTAAGTGACTTTGTGTTTTTTATTTAAAAAGAAATCAAAAACAGAATGATTTTAGCGCGCCAATTAAACAAAAACCTATTTTTATCTCTGAATAATTTATTCCATTCATAAACGGCAACCCTCAATGCCACTCAACAGAAGAATATCCGTAAAGTCGCTCAGTGTATTATAATACACCTGTTGGATTTCAAAAGCTTTGGTATCTGTTAAAAAAGGTTTTCTGAAAAGCTTCACCCGCCACGGGAACTCTACCCGAATCCCCGGACACGTTTCATAACTATAGATATCTAATATTTTAGCGTACGACTGACCATATTCAAACTGTAATTTTAAAGAAATATAATTATAATTATCAATACATTATACGTATTTCATTAAAATATACATAGCCGATGAAAGTAGAGATAATAATTTGTCAGTTTCTATAAACAGACTTGAAGACGAGTTTTATTGATCGAATACTTAAATAATGTTAATCATTGATATCCGGTTCTATCTATCTGTCTGTGTATCCTTAAAATATGGTGTTGGTATTTTGCACTTATTAGTTGTTAAATTATATTGAAAAGCTGAAAAATATCATGTAGAGTATTTTTAATATCTAAATAAAAATCTAAAAATCTAAAAATCCTCCCTCTCTCAGCTCTCCCCAGACACATCGGATAGTCTCAAAGGTACGTTATGCCTGATTTATTCATACCGGTCGAAACATGTGATCGGAAAACAAATTCTTTATTCATATATCGCTCTTCAGTGGCTTGGTGGAGTCTCAGCTTTATTCACGCTGACAGGCCACTTTATTTTACTTTTATAGAAATTAAAATGCCACCGATGATCGTAAATTGTAACGTAAAATTACCTTTCAAATGAAAGAAATAGTGGCCATTGATTTTGGAAATAATAATGTAATGTATATATCACTGTCATAAAAGGACTGGGATAACAGAACAATACAGAGAGTGAGCTAATATCGAGTTGCAATTAAGAGTATTGGATGTTGTTAACCGAAGTATAGTGTGGGTGGACACGGCAGATGTTCGACCCTTCGACCTTCGCGCTCCCTCGCATTAGCCGTCGCTATTGCTTTCGACTGTATCTAATATCTCAATATTTCTATTGTTTTCGTTGACCCCGAAGCAGAACACAAGCTGTAGGTCAGCAATATAAATATTTGTTAGCAATTAATCACTTCCTAACCTCGTTTATTTATAAAGGGTTGAGTTAATTGTAATTCAAATAGTTTTAGTCATATTTATTTGTATTTTTTTTACTACTTTTTTCAAATTTTGCACTGATTATTACACAATGGTACTCACGGTAATCCCATTGACTTTTACTACATATAATTACCTAATGCTTACGACTCATAATATTCATTATACAATAAAAAGATTACTTTTGGAAGCTTCAGGTTGGGAGGTCTTTTAGGATACTAGCCCGAATGACGTAAACTCGGATAGAACCCGATAACAATTCAATATTTATTGTCACTCGACGTCAGTCATTAAGATAGTGTCAAAACTCACTGGCGCACACTTACGGGGTCGGACTGAGCACTCATAATTATTACTAATGCCTTAAATATGTCAAAACAGGAATCCAGGTAAAAAGGCGTAATTTACGCGCGGCCGATAGAGATTTGGCAGTTGGCGCCGTAGAGCGGGCGCCGAGTTTTTGTCAACCATTGTCTTTGATATAAATTTAAAATAGGAAATGTTCCTTTTTATGGAGATCTAGTTTACGGCGCTGACAATGAAGGTAGCATAAATCTAACGTCAGCGTCACTACACCCTTGCGATGATCAATCGATAAACATTATTTATGTACTTCCGCTGGCTTCGGCGCGATTGGATACCTTCGACGTGAGTGAATTCGTAAAATTGTACTCGAAAAGGTGGTTAACCGAATGTGAACGGCTCAGATGAACGGTGAACTAGCCATTATAATTTTCCTCGACTATTAGCCACCAGAAGCGGCACACACTCTGCACAGGATCGGCGTAGCATACTAAGTTGTGTTATTATTGATTCATTTGACGGCCTCTGGTTTCCATTTATTTATGTCCCTATAAATGAAACTGCATACATTAATGATGAGAAAAGGTTTTCTATTGTTTTCTTGGCTATTCTTGCATTATTTATAGAAGAAATCAACAGTAAAATTTTACGCTCAAAACACTGATAATCAAATTATTTGAAAACCAGTTTTATTTTCCTCGTTTCCACTGTAAGGTTTGATTGAGGCCTACACGAAAATTGTTTTCGAAGTTATGCGTTACTTTAAAGTAATTATTATCACACGATTAAATGTAATTACAATGTTATTGTAATTAAGATATTTAAGCGAGCCTAGAATGTAAACATTTAAATACGAAACAATTTAAATTTAAATTAAAGGAACGAGCAATTGAACTGCAAACCGATGATAGATGTCGGCACACGAAATTGAAATGAAGTTATGTAGTTAAATAGCGCAGAGCGTAGTAATTGTCTAGTAAGACAATGCGGTGTGCAATTACAGATAAAGCACTTTTAGTACTAGCGCTCGTAGGCAACTGGATGACAAGTACTTGGAGTGATTATCTACGTTAAAGTACATGTATTTACACTATTAACCACATTGAAGTTTATTTGGTAGTGGTTGCCTAATGTCAAACATTATTAGTGTGCAAGTACAGGCACTTGGGTAAAATACTTTTAGTACTTACGTCTGCGGGCAATGGTGTGACAAGTGCTAGGATGTATAATTGCTAATAGTACCTATTGTTAACATAATAGGTATGTTATTAATATAATATACATGCTATTACTATAATATAACATTTTGTAATGATCTATATATATGATTTTTGGGATTCCGGTACACTTATATAAGAGGTGACCATCTGTCCTCAGGGGTAGCAACGCATCTGTGACGAACTTCGAGTGGGAAAATTATTACACTGTCTTATCCGAAGTTTGTCACAGGTGTCCATGGGCGGCAGGTTAAGGTGGCACTGTCAACTCGTTTGCTACCTTTTTTTCCATTAAAAAAAAAGCTTATCACAGGTGTAGTTGTACACTCCCAACGGCCACAACTAAAACAGACACCAGTGCTGGTTGTTAGAGTGGCATCGAAAGCTCGTTAACACAAAAAAGCTCGTGTGGTAACTCAAAATAATGAACAAGGAATAACTAAAATTTTTGGTTTATTTTGTCGTTAATACAATGAGTATATTAAACCGAGGTAATTTCACGGCTCCTAGTAGACATTTATAAAGTCGTCCACTTTCGCTCCTATATTAACTTAATTTTTGTTGGACAGAGCTTAGCGGGATAATTTCGTTGGCAATAATGAGGGTCGAGCCCTCGGCTTGCGAACCTCAAGAAATTTCTTATAAAATATCCCATAAAAAATCTTTTTTTTTTCTAAAAGTTGACTTTTTATACACTGTATTACATTTCCACTTTTGCACGGGTGCAGTTTGACAAAAATAAAGCCTACGTCAATCAGTGATATTGCAGCATTGTATGGGTGAAAGACTTACTCAAACTGATTTTCACAAACATTTCCTCTATATTGTAGAAGTATTGATTCAGGAAAATTATTATTGAAGGATAATTGATTTTGTACATTAAGTTGGTCGAAAGAATCGAGAAAAGTACTTCACTTAAAGCACTCACTCGAAAACAGGATTTCGAAATTTAAATCCGGAACTTATCTCTTAAAAATAAACTTACTTAACTTGCTCACTTGACTCATTGCCAACGCAAGCGAACTTATTCCCATTTCACCATCACGCAACAAACACAACATTGGAAACGAGAAACATAATCGTAAACTCGCAAATTATACGCACCTTTCTAAGTCAGAGAGCGGGCAAACGCAACAATCCAATAAACAAGGAGGTATAAAAACTGGGGAACTCAAAAAAGTTTTGGACGAGTCGCGATGAGTCGACGGAGCGCGCGATGCGGCGCGGCGACCGCGAGATCGGCAATCGTGTGCCCAACTGAGGCTACCGACAGAGTGCAACCTGCATCGAACCGGCGCAGCACAACGACCGGACCCTTACTACCACACCCGCGATGTACA
Source organism: Panoquina ocola ocola (assembly GCA_018249155.1). Classification (NCBI taxonomy): domain Eukaryota; kingdom Metazoa; phylum Arthropoda; class Insecta; order Lepidoptera; family Hesperiidae; genus Panoquina; species Panoquina ocola. Next base: position 20,275 of record DWKA01000164.1, read on the forward strand.
CAGACCCTACACACCTACGAGACAGACGGGCAGACACATAAAAAGCGCAATAACGTTTTATATATTCACTAGATTTATTTCTTACCGAGAGCTAGGAGAAATGGCGCAAAATAAGCTTAATAAGGTACAAAACGATGGCCAATTTTGGGACGTCAAAACTGAAAAGAAATTATTTCTAAAGTAGACATTGGCGCGCCTTTCAAAAAAGGGTCTGAAAAACAAAGGAATGTCGTCATTGCCTTATTAGGCAATGAAATTGACATAAGCTTATTGAGACCATTTCAGTGCACGTTGTGCAAGTTTACATCGAAAAAAAGTGTTGGGTTAGGCTTGTTAGCAGATTTTTCTTATCCAATAAAAACAAGCATTCTGGAAATTGCTTCAACACGAATTCGGAGAAGAGTATGTGATAAAATGTTTCTTGATTAAAAGCTGTCAAAACGAGAGTTTAGCTAAGCAGCAACAGGATTAGCTTATGAGATTTTCGTATTGGTCTTTATCCGACCATTAATTACTGGTCTTAACCTCGTTTAACTTGTGTAACTGACTTACTTCCAACACTTTTCTGATAACTTCACCTCATCCAGTTCAAATGAACACTTCTACTAAAGCTCGAAATTAATAATCGATCTAATCCAAAACCTTTAGACTGAAGATCGCAAATGTCACACGTTTTTTAAGGGCTCCACTCACGATACAATTTATCTGTACGATCCGTCGCAACAGACCGATCGTAACGACGAATCG